>JAJIBD010031671.1:0-196306 GCA_021461705.1 Cryptotis parvus | reverse complement strand
ATTTTTTTTTTTTTTTTAATTTTTTATTATACCACCGTAAAACATACTATTACAAAGGTGTTCATAATTGGTTCTTGGTAATACAGTATTCCAGCACCCATCCCTCCACCAGTGCCCCATTTCTACCACCAATGTACCCCTCCCTCCCCCCCCACGTCGCCTTAATAGCAGGTACCCCAGTTTCCTCTCTTTCTCTCTCTCTATCTCTCTCTCTGTCTCTGCATCTCTCCCCTCTTATTTTACACATTGTGGCTAGCCCTGCAGATATTTAGAGTTTATCACGTAAGTCTCTTTGTGTATATTCAGTGGTGAGTTTTAATCTGCCATTACCATTTCCCATATTTAGTAAAACACTGGTATCTATATCCTATTAATGAATGCAGTCATTCTATATCTGTCCTTTTCCTTCTGACTAATTTCCACTCAGCATGATAGACTCCATGTCCATCCATTTTGCAGGTAAATTTCATAATTTCATCCTTTCTGACAGCCGCATAGTATTCCATAGTGTAGATGAACCACAGTTTCTTTAGCCAGTCCTCTGTTCTCGGGCATTTAGGTTGTTTCCAGATTCTAGCTATAGTGAATAGCGCAGAGATGAATAAAGAAGTACAGATAGTGTTTCTGCTCTGTGTTTTTCGGTCTCTAGGGTATATTCCCAGGAGTGCTATTGCTGGATCAAATGGGAGCTCAATATCTAGCTTTCGGAGGAATGCCCATATTGTTTTCCAAAAGGGCTGGACCAGTCGGCACTCCCACCAGCAGTGGATGAGAGTCCCTTTTTTCCCCACATCCACGCCAGCACCGGTTGTTCTTGCTGTTTTGGATGTGTGCCAGTCTCTGTTGGGTGAGATGGTACCTCATTGTTGTTTTGATTTGCATCTCCCTGATGATTAAAGATGAAGAGCACTTTTTCATATGCCTTTTGGCCATTCGAATTTCTTTTTTTTGGAAGCTTCTGTTCATTTCTTCTCCCCATTTTTTGATGGGGTTGACTGTTTTCTTCTGTGGAGTGCTACCAGTGCCTGATATATTTTGAATATTAGCCCCTTGTCAGATGGGTATTGGGTGAATATCCTTTCCCACTCTGTGGATTGTCTTTGTATCTTGGTCACCGTTTCTTTTGAGGTGCAGAAGCTTTTCAATTTTATATAATCCCATTTGTTTATCATTGCTTCCATTTGCTTGGTCAGTGGTGTGTCGCCTTTAAAGATACTTTTCGTTTCGATGTCATAGAGCGCTTTCTCCTATGTTTTCTTCGATGTACCTTATAGATTCATGTCTGATATCGAGATCTAGAATCCATTTTGATCTGACTTTTGTGCATGGCGTTAGATGGAGGTCTAAGTTAATTTTTTTACATGTAGCTGCCCAGTTTTCCCAGCACCATTTGTTGAAGAGGCTTTCTTTGCTCCACTTAATATTTTTTGCTCCTTTATTGAAGATTAAGTGGTTCTATATTTGAGAGTGTATTTCAGGATATTCAGTTCTATTCTATAGGTTGACGGGTCTGTCTCTATACCAATACCACACTGTCTTAATTACAACTGCTCTGTAGTAGAGCTTGAGGTTGGGGAAAGTGATACCTCCCATCTTCTTTTTTCCAAGGATTGCTTTAGCTATTCGTGGGGTTTTATTATTCCATACAAATTTCAGGAGTGTTTGTTCAATTTCTTTGAAGAACATCATGGGTATCTTTATAGGGACCGCATTGAATCTGTATAAAGCTCTAGGGAGTATTACCATTTTGATAATGTTAATCCTTCCAATCCATGATGAGTCTGCAATTCTTGACAAGCTCATAGGTTCCTCCTCCAGGCTTGTGGCTTTCCTGTACTTTCTGTCATCCTGTACTTTATTTAGTCCCTCCCTGGACTGTAGTGTACATTTGCAAATGGTGGTCATCTTGCTTTGCCCAGGATGAATCTGGTGCTGCCACACAGCTGCTGGCATGGTGCTCAGGAGTGGGGCTTTGGGTGCTGGGCACAGTGTAGACTGGTACCAGTGATGGCAGCTGTGAAGCTCAGTGTTGCTCACTTTGCTCAGTATTGACCTGATTCTAACTCTGCTCTGAGTGTGCAGACATATTCTCTCTTCCCTTAGAGTCTTTCTCTTGGAAGGGTCCTGTAGGCCTTCAGAGTTTGATGAATGCTCTGCAGCCTCAGTACTCCAGGGCTACCCACACTTGCCATGGAGCTCTGAGAGAAGGTGCAGGACACAGCACAAGAATGAAAGGTACCATTCCTACATCTTGGGACCTTCTGTTTGCTCGTTGGTGAGTTGCTTTTCTTTAGGATGAATTTCTTTCAAAATTGAATCTTTTTTTAGTTGAGTTCTGTTGGCTCTTCCTACCTCAATTCTTGGTTTCTACATGTTTATATATTTCAGAATCCCATTGTTGTTTCTAACTCTCTTTAGAAACTCCTCCTTCTCAGACTTCATGATAAAGGTAGAACACAGTAGTGAAGGAGGACAAATGTGTGGTCTCATTTCTGTAGAAATGGACTGCCTCAAGCACCAAGCTATCTCAGCCTTGGGCCACGATCCAGAGACACATACATAAATCTTGAAAGAGATCAACTAGTGGCAGAGATGCTTTTGGTCCCTGCTCTTGGCTGAGCACCCTGGAGGGGATGGGTTTGGGTTTGTCCCATCCCAACATGTCGGGAGCCACTGGGTTCCCCAACAATACCAGGAAGCGAAGTTCCCTTCTACCTCTGAAGTTGGTGGGGAATGGATGAAAACTCAGGAATCCAGTGCAGTTTTTAAAAAGGCTTTACTCTAACAGGTTCTGATATACAATCTAAGAACAGGAAACACTCCAGACTCTGGGTTCCCGGCTGGACCCCAGTCACTTGTAGGCCAAGATGGCAGCCACTATGTATTGAAGTCCAACAGAGAAAGGAGAGGATGAGAGAGGAAAACACCAAGGAAAGCCAAAATTGCAAAAAAAGGGGCTTTTCTCTTCTCCCAGCTTATTTTATAGATAGAAATTCGCCAAAACTTCCCACCCCAGCCCATCCTGGGCTGGGCTATCTAGAGATGAATACAGGTAAACAACTCTATTCAAATGAAGCACTACAGGTGGGCCTTTTGGCTTTACAAGTGCCAGAGCTGATTCATAACCTCCCTAGCAGAGCTGCAAGTCACGTGTAGCTGGAGCTTAAAGTAGGGCATGTCACCCGACACCAACAGAGCCCCAGCAGCCGGAAACCTCCAAACTAGTTGGTGCCATGTTCAACACTGGACTCCACTGCTCAACGAGCTCCACCCAGAAATTAGTCCATTGAAAAACTCAGGTATCAGATTTTGTGACTGAAATCTCCAGGCTTTCACAGAGTCAGGCCTGGGCTCCCTCCCTCCATCTCTGTGTTATTCTGGAAGGTCTGGCAGTCGCATCTATGTCCCAAAGTTACTACCTAGTTATAAGTTTAACTTCAACTTTATCACCCAGTTACAAAATTTGGAATTCCAGGGAGCATAGAGACTCATTCATGGCTGCTTGAGTTCTCAAACACTAGTATACTGATATACCAAGTACCACACCACATTTAGTGAATGTAAAGCATAAGGCAACCAGTAACAAAATATATACTCAACAATTGTTATATATATATAACAATGCCTATCCCATAACAACATGTCAGTAATTTCTTATATAAGGGCTTACTGGCTCAGTGCTCCATGGTGAGATTGAACAATCTTAACTAACTTCCTTCTAAGAAAATATTTCATGATCATTTCTTATAAATTAGCTATAACAAGTAATATAAAATAAATTATTGCGGGTCTGCTATAGGGGCAGACTTAAGTGGTGTTTGGGAAAATTGGAAATAATGGTGAGGGAAGTTGCAATGGTGGTGAGACAGAGGTTGAATGTTGAATGTCTGTAACAATTAACATGAGCAACTTTGTTAAGAAATTGAGTAAAAGCTCACTAAATTCAATAAGTGAAAGCAATAATACAGATGGGCCAATTTGCAGATAACTTAAACACTTGATCACTTGAATCCCATTATTCATTGATTTGCTCTAGCGGGCGCCAGTAACATTTCCATTGGACCCTATCACGTGCCAATGTAGCCCAATGGCATCTGGTTGATTCAGGAATATGAAGAGCCTTCAGGGTCTTGACAAGGAAGTCTGACCATCTTGTAGGTGGGCGGCCACGTGATCTTTGACATCCCGTGGGATCCAGTTGGTAACGGCTCTAGTCCAGCGGTTGTCTCCAAATCACATTACATGTCCAGCCCATCTGATTTTCGATGCCTCGACAAACGAGACAGCATCCCTGATTCTGGAATAACGATGGAGGTCAGAACTCCAGATTCCTTCTCTCACTTGAGTGAGGCGTGATACTCCAAGCATAGCTCTTTCGATTCCTCTCTGGGAGACCTGAATAGCATTCTCATCCTGCTTTCGTAGGGCCCAGGTATCTGAGGCATATGTTAATGCAGGGAGAATGGTGGAGTCAAAGAGATGTGCCCGGAGCCAGAGGTTCTTTGTCCTGTTAGCTATTTCTTCGATGCCTTTGAAGGCATTCCATGCCACTCTCTTCCTCCTGCGCAGCTCAGGTTCTAGGTCGTTCATCATGTTGATTCCTCAACCTAGGTACACATAACTGCTGCATTCAGAGATTGCAAACCCAATACATCAAGATTTGGAATTGTTCAAACCCATTACATCAAGATCCTTCATGAGCTGTATTACGGATTCACCATCAGGATCTCACCATTCTACAAAGACGTGATCATTGATGTCAAAAAGGGGTTGGACAGGGGTGATACCATTTCACCAAAACTCTTCAGCACCACCCTTGAGAACATCATGCTACAATTAGAATGGGAAGGAATGGGAGTGAAGATAGATGATCGGCAACTACACCACCTCCGTTCGCTGATGACATCGTTCTAATAACACCAAACATTAGCCAAGTGGCACAAATGCTGGCTGACTTCGACTGAGAATGTGGAAAGATAGGTCTACAGCTGAATCTAAAGAAAACCATGTTTATGAAAAATGAACTAGTTCCAGAGGCCCCATTCACTCTTGCAGATAACAGCTCAGTAAAAGGTCATGATATTAGCAACACCACTAAGAGATATTTCTTGTTATAAGCAATATAAAGTAGATTTACCAGTGCCTACCAGGGAAGCAGGCTTGGGGGTGGGTGGAAAATTAGAGATAATTTTGTTGGAGATAAGGGCAGATTTGTGGTGGGACTGGTGTTGGGATATTGAATACCTGAGACAACTGTACTGTGAACAGCTTTAGAGATCCCTGTGTTCAAGTAAAGTTTTTTTTAAAAAATGCCTGTCAAGGAGGCATCTTGGGTTGGGAGGGAACCTGGGGACACTGTTGGAGAAAAGTTGTCGCTGGTGGTGGGAAACATGCTGGAACCATGTGTCTAAAACTCAAAGTAAGGAAACTAACAACTGAACAAGCTAGAGCTGAAATTTGAACCATTTTAATTTCTTTTATTTCAAACATGTTATAAAGTATCTAAGTATTCCATGTGATTAAATATTGATGGAGTATGATTGATTTTTTTTACTTTGAATAATTACCAAAGGGTATTTTACTTTGGGTAATTACCACTATAACTATTCTAGCATTATAGGAAAACCCTGATAGCAAAAATATCTGACCACCAGGTGGCGCTCGCTCAAGGTTCTCCAATAATAATACCCTCTCATGCATATTGTCACATTCAGAAAATGAAATAAACTGCCAGATTCTAAATAGGTGGCAGGGCAAAAGGCAAAAGTTTATAAAAAGTCAGATGAATGCATTTATTTCAGAAATGAAGCCCTATTTTCTGTAGTCTTGGGGGGAAACGGAATAATCCTAGGAAATATTCCTGCTTTGATACTTCTTTTCTTAGACACACACTTTATTTAATGAATCTAATCCACTTTGATATTATTAAATTATCATGTGGTTTAATAATTTTGATGATAATGTTAAGTTTAATATGATTTTCATATACTTGTAATATTTGAAACTTGAGAATTATGGTCTTAATGGCAGGGTGCCATTAATTCTGGTCATAAAGCATAGTGAGGCCCTGACTTTATTGATCGTGATGGAGCCGAACAGGAGCAACCCGTGTTCCACAAAGACGGAATGTGGGGGAAGTCGAAAAAGGGGAGAAAAGACAGCATGGTGACACAAAACCTGTATGTGTCACTTAATGAAGTGTACAATTGATCACGTGTTTTCCCCTGTAAGTCTTAGTGATTTATGTAGTCTCAGAATCAATTCTTGTGGCCCTTAGCTAACTGGTAGCACTTAATGTCAGATGTAATTACAAGTACACACACTGCTATCCCATCCCATAATTGAAACCTGTTCCAAATATTTGCAGTGTAGACTTGCTAATGGAAAAATTGCCTTAGAGCGTTAACAAAGAGTTATTTTCATTTCTTATATCTGAAATGAATGAACCAAACAGATTATCATGCTCTTGGTGTAATTTTTTCTTAGATATTTAATGAGTAGGAAATAGTGTTATATTACAGTGGATAAATAGTGTCCAATGGCTAACTAATGAATGGGAGCTTCTCACAAACATGCCACAAGTTTAAATGCCCAGGGGAACAGCAAACAATGGGATCCATGGCTTCCGATTTCTGAACTTTATGATATGGTAGTAAGACCCGATGCACCAGTGAAATAATGTAAGGTAAGTCAGAGTAAAGGGCATCATTACGTCACTCTGCACCAGAACTGAGTGTTGAAAGGAGGTAAAGGGATATACATGATAAACTTTCAGTGTCTGTTTTGCAAACCATAATGCCCTAAAGGAAGAAGAGTGAGCGAGCGAGCGAGCGAGAGAGAGAGAGAGAGAGAGAGAGAGAGAGAGAGAGAGAGAGAGAGAGAGAGAGAGCCTGCCATAGAGACAGGCAGGGAGGTGGTGGTGGGAGGGAAGCTTGGAACATTTGTGGTGGGAAATGTGCACTGGTGAAGGAGCTGGTGTGGGAACATTGTATGCCTGAAACCCAATCACGAACATCTTTGTATCTGTATCTCACGGTGATTCAATAAAAAAAATAATTTCTTTAAAAAGGCATCATTATGAAGCTGCTGTTTAACGGAACGCTCCATGGGAAGAGATCTGTGAATTTGAGGGAGAGTGCAGTTTCTTTGGACATGGACAAGGTGGGATTCCACATTGGTAGAAAGGGACCCTTGTAATGGCGAAGGACATCAAAGATAAACATTTAAGTGCACCAGCGGCCAGAAGTGTAGCTCAGTGGCAGAGCTCTTGCCTCGCTTTACTTGTGCCCTGGGTTTGAACTCCACCACTGAAACCAGAGAAAAGGAAAACAAATTAAGCGAAAGCACTAAAGCAGTGAAGAAGATGGAATAGACAGTCCAGAGATACAGTGGTACAAGTTCTAGTGGTATACAACGTGTTCAAATGACGATTTGAATGGAATGGAACATGGAACAGATTGTTTCCAGTGTTTGGTTTAACTTTTTTTGTTGTGGGCACACCTGGAAGTGCCATTGCTGGCACTAGGGGAAATGCTTCGAGCAAAGCTATATGGTACCAGGAATTGCATGCAAACATGTGCTTAAGCCCACTGAGCTCTCTCTCTCTGGCTGTGTTTTCAGCCTTTTAGTATTTTGCCTAAGTGTCTGCTTTTGGTTTTGGGGCCACACCTGGCAATGCTCAGCGCTTATTCCTGGCTCCACACTTGGGAATTATTTCTGGTTGCTGGTGGGACCATATAATTGCTGCCAGGGACTCAACCCAGGTCAACCGTGTATAAGGCACACGCCCCTATCCAGTGTACCATCTCTCTGGTCCTTTACTGTCTGCCTTTGTTCTGTTACTAACTTTTAAAGCTTCTGATTTGTCTGCCAAAAGGCAATCAGAAAAATAATAAGAGGAATTTGAGCAAACTCACCAGCTTTTCCCTTCCAAATTATAGTTCTCGTGTAAAAGAAAATCAAAGCTAAAATAAAGTTTAGAAGTAACTAATTGTAATCTTTGTGTGTTCTCTGGTCTCTCTTGTTATCTGAGATAGTAGTGTTGGTTGCAGGTAAAATGTGCTATCATGACTAATGATACACATTGTTCAGTTCTAGAACACACTTGATTTGGGGAAAGGAATAACTGGTTCATGTGGCAGAAAGTCTGATGAACATAGATGTCGGGGAATGCTGCTGGGGTCCACAACAGTGCCGGGAAGCGAAGTTCCCTTCTACCTCTGAAGCCAGCGGGAATGGATGAAGACTTAGGAATCTGATGCAGTTTTAAAATGCTTTACTAATCACTGATTCAGGCATACAAATCAGCAATAGGAAAAACCCGGTGCTTAGGATTCCTGGCAAGAACCCCAGCCACATGTAGGCCATGATGGCAGCACCATGTGTTAAGGCCCTGTAGAGAGGAGACAAAGACAAGACTCCCAAGAAGAGTGCAAGCCCCAAAAGAGAGCCCAAAAAGAGAGAGGAAAAGCCTAGTTTTATCCCCTGCAACTCAGACCTCCCACTATTATGGGAAGCAGGGAGGATCAAATGCCCTCAGGTAACTTCTCCCAGCACCTCACCTAGGCCCTTTTTATATGCTAATGTTTTGAGCCAAGATCTGCCTGAAAATGCCTTTATAGGGAAGGGAAGGGGGTTTCTGAGATGGCATGTCTCTGTACCAAAGACTATACTAATACCTGTTAAATATTTCTCCAAGCCTTCACAAGAGTCTCTTCTACTTCATGGTAGTTTAGTATTTTAGTTGCGTTTGAGTTATCAGGGGAGCCATGCTTGCTTGCTTGGAGGCAAACAGCATTTATCTCTGGGCTAATTACTTAGAGATCCAACGTGGCCAGGCAAATATGCTGGTAAGATCTAGCTAATCCCACGATGATTGTGGTAGCATGAGAGAATATTTATACCAGCCAGTACAGAATACATGGTCAGATAAACTGCCACATTTAGACTACCCCCTATCTACGAAGTGATCTGCAGGAGGCAATCCAGGGCAGATGCAGAGGCTTTTGGGAGTCCTGCAACACATAGACAATCCAAATACACCATTGGGCCCTGCAAGACACCCTCCAACTTTAGAGATGATCATGGCTTAAGAACTTTTACCCTTAGATGAGTAGACTGGGTTTCTTTTGTAGTCTTAAGACAAACCTTTGAAGACCTTTCTAGAATGCCTTGTTAGAATTCTTTTTAAGGGGCTGGAGCGATAGTCCAGCGGTTAGGACATTTGCCTTGTGTGCAGTCAACCTGGGTTCGATCCTCGGCATTCCATATAGTCCCTGAGCACTGCCAGGAGTAATTTCTGAGCAGAGAGCCAGGAGTAACCCCTGTACATTTTGGGGTGTGACCCAAAAAAGCAAAAAAAAAAAAAATTCTTTTTAAGATGAAACTAGAATCTAGAGCTGAAAAGTTCCCCTATTACTAACATCCATGGAATGAGAATAGGCTTTGGTCTTGGGGTTTTAATGGCATGAGGCCTCATGTGTGGTATCTTTTGTAGTGCTCATGATACAGCTTGTCTCTAGAAAATAGTTGGATGGGAGGGAAGAACCACGTAATGCTTGCTAGGGCGGGAACCCTAGAATCCGTGGAGCATTCTCGGTGTAAAGCAGACCTGCGTTTCTAGCGTATCCTGCTCTAGCCTACACCCCCGCCCATCACACACACTGCCAAGGAGCATAGCGCCACGACACCTGACTCTGCTTCCCTTGTTCCACAGGAATTTAAATCCCCCTTATTTACGAAAGGCTGAGTGCTCACAGACAGTGCGGCACCATTCTGCTCGTCTCCTGTTACTGCTCTAGCCAGTCACCACGTAGTTACTCTCTTAGAACGTGATGGGGCTGGGCACTGAACCCCATTCTCCCTTCAGGAGACCAGAGGGGTCTGGAGATGAACCTGTTTCCTTGCCCTTTTCAAACCTGTCAAGGCTATCTTCTTCCCTGGGCTGTCTTATTCAGTGTCAGCAAATCCATCAGGGTTGTGCCTTCTTGGGTCTGTCTCCCTGCCACCCTGATCCAGAATCATTGTTTTGTCTGGTTCATCCCATCCCCTTTTGCCAGGTAAGGCTGTGTAGCCACAGGACCTGAGAAAGAGGACAGGGACATAGCCAGGGGGTTATTGATATAGTCAACACATGCAGGGATCTGAGAACTGGTGCTGCTCTCCCTTCCCTTCCCACAAAAGTCGCTGGAATGTAGTTTCACTTGCTGCTGATGCCTTTTCTTATGTCATGAATGGCTCAAATTGCTCCTGGTGCCCTTCCTGGCTTCCCAAAGGGCTCCAGGTCCCTGTGGGCACTGCCAGTCCCTAGACTGAGGGTGATGGTGTGAACCCTGATGCTGACCAAGGCCACTGCTGTTCTTGTCACCACCATCAACAAGTGAGCCCTGTGGAGGGAGCCAAGAATGTCAGCACGCTTCAGCTGCATTCCCCCTCGGGAGCAGATAGGAGTCTGGGAAGGGGGCCACAGGCAAAGCCAGTGCTGGGCACTGTGTTCTGTCATCAAGCACCAGACTCATTCTTCTGAATCAGCTTCGCTCTGTCCCTGGGCCCATCTCCTGCTCTGTCCCAGCAGGCTCCCTGGCCCTCTGTACGCTGCCATTTCTCCTTCCAACCAACCCCAGAGCCTCTGGAATCCAAGTATAAACACAGCTGGGCCTCGGGCTGCTTGAGAACACAGGTCTCTCTTCAGCTGCCTTCCCAACTGTTTGCATTCCACACTTGAGGACCTCTGGCTCCTTCAAGAAATTTTGGGGAAAAATAAGTACAGTTCTTAAATTTTCACACCTTCGACCTAGTCTTTGGTTAAGCATCTGGATTCCATTGGAGGCTGTTTGTCCTAATTTAGCACTTCCTATAACTTGGTAAGGGATTACTATTGAAATATATAATTTAGTAACTTTGCATTTTACAAGCCGTGTCAAGTGCCATATCAAATAGGGTTTGTCTGGATTTATTACTATTGAAAGGGAAATCTTTGATTTTGCTCCTCCTAGGTATTATTGATTCTTTTCATACTAGAGTGTGTGAAATTAGAGCTATAGAAAACATTGTTTTTTTCCTCTGATGATCTGATTGGAATAAATGTTTTCACTTTGTGACATAAATAGTGAAAGACCTTTTACGAATTTCAGTGTCTGTTTAGTGAGGTTTGTTCCCAAATATGGACTGTATTCATACTCCACATTTGTCTTCTCAGGAAGTGGATAAATCTGAGATCCTACACTAGCTTCACCTAGTCGACTAGGAATCGGTATTCATCAGGGATGAGAGTGTCTATGAGCTGCAGTTATTGAGATTGACCTTGCGAAGAGGGGAGGTGAGGAGAGGTTCAGAGTTGGCTCAGAATGGAATTTCTGGAAAATGTTCTAGTGTCTCTCCTTTATTTATTTTATTTTATTTCATTGGGGGGGTGTTGTTTGGACAACATCCAGCTGTGCCTGTTCCTACTCTGCGTTCTGTGTTTGGGGATCACTCCTGGCAGTGCTCAGGGATCTGTGTAGTCCGGGGGCTGCAGTGTGGGCTACACACAGGCAAGCCCCCTAACCCCCTGTACTATCTCTCCAGCTCCTCATTTCTTCACTATAGGAGCAAGGCTGCTGGATTCTGAAGGCTCAGGAATGGATGGTTGTCTTTAAAGAGTGATATAGGGAAGGAGGAGAGATTCTGATGGCTCAGGAATGGCTGGCTGGCCGGAGTGATAGCACAGCGGGTAGGGTGTTTGCCTTGCAAGTGGCCGACCCAGGTTCAATCCCTGGCATCCCATGTGGTCACCCGAGCACCTCCAGGAGTAATTCCTGACTGCAGAGCCAGGAGTAACCCCTGAGCATAGCTGGGCGTGAGCCACCCCCAAAAAAAGAATGGATGGCTGCCTTTAAGGAGTTATGATACAGGGAAGGAGGAGGAAGGTAGGTATGATGGATGGCAGCCAGGACAGGCATATATAAGAACAGAGCCGTTGTAATATAGGCCTTACTTGATATTTCCATTGATGGCCATGCTTCTTGTTCAGGGCTTATTCCTGCCTCTGCACTCAGGAATTACTCCTGGCTGTTCTTGGGGGACCATATGGGATGCTGGGGAACACGGGTCGGCTGCATGCAAGGCAAATGCCCTACCCACTACTATCTCTCCAGGCCCTCTTGTTCTTTTTTGAATGGTGGTGCCAGGGATTGAACCCTGTGCCTTGCACATGCCGGACAAATGCTCTATCATTAATCTAAATCACTCAACACTATGCTTAATTAAATTTTTTTTTGATTGAGGGAACATTGTCTGATAACATGATTTAAGGCACAGGCCCACATCATCATAAGCCTACATCTGTATATAACACATTCCAAAGGTCTAGCTTATCATTTCCTGGGTAAATTGTCTTCCTCAAAATAAGATTGTCAAGCGAGCTTCAGCCTTACCGTATTTGAATATAATTCCTGTTACCTGGAGGATGTGCATGGAAATGCATATTTATGTTTTACGTCGAGCTTCCTGCGGAGCTTAGCATTGCGGCGCACTAGAAACAAAGATCTCTTCTGCCACCTGGTGGACAGTCTGAGGAACTCAGAGGATTTTTCCACAGGAAAAGGAGAGTTTGATGAATTTCGTTTCAAATATACTTCAGCAGTTGAGAATTTAGCCAAGTATTAAACAGATTAGTTTTTTTGCCTTTGTGAAAGCTCGCGCGCGCCCTTGATCTTTCCATGTCTCAGTGAACTCAACGTGGTCGTTTCCGATTTGGCTTTGAAGTCTTGGCTTGACGCCTTGGGTTCCTTCATTTTGGCAAGGCATTACCTTCCCACTGATGGAAGTTTTGCAAAGGGGGAAAAATCATTACATCTGAAATTCTGCCAGAACATACTCGTGTATTTCCAGGCTGCCATCACTGGTGTAACTCTCCGAAGAAGTAATATTTAGAAAGAAAAATTGTAGTGCACCTGTTTCGACGGAAAACTATCTTGACGGATGATAGCTTGCTTTGACGAAATCAGCAAATTTAACATTTGATTCATTAGGCTTCGCCACTTGGTCTTCTTCCCTGAGACTTCCTGATGTCTGTGTCAAATACAGCTTGCTTCCAAGGTCAGAAAACCGAGTCCCTCCCACCCGCCCCAGTCAGCAGAGAGATTTTTCCAGGGACTCCTGGAACCAGCCGTCCCCCAGCAACTTGAATGCAACACTCTGGGAGAACCGAATGCATGGGCAGCCCTGCTCTCTTTAGCAGTTTTGTCTGATCCAGTACAATGCTCTTTTCAGACCCAGCTTGACATTCTGATATCGTCCCATGGGCAGACTTCACAGTATAATGCAGTCATTCAGTATCGGTTTTTGCAACCAGGGAAGGGCGTTGCATGTTCTGCTAGAGCACAGGCTGACAGCGAGCAGGGAGAAAGCAACATTCAGTGGATTCTTCCTCTTGAGTAGGAGGCAAATATCTCATCCGAAAAAAAATAATAATCCAGCTTTAGACACACGTGGATTCTTTTTTAACGTGGATTCATTTTCCTTGTCGTTGTGTAAAACTTTGCAGGGATCAGGCTCTCGGGCCTGAGCTAGTTGGGTGTGGCAGCAGAAGAGCGACTTTCCTGTGGGGTCTCGCCCTTGGGGTACTGTTTTCCAAGTCTGCTGAAATAGGATTCTTTAAAATCAGTTTTAGTTTTTGAGAAATTTTAGTTTTTCTGTAGGTTGTTGAACCTTAGAGTTTTGGTGGTGTGCTTGGAAGCGAAAAACTCTCTGATGGGCTTTTCCAAATTTCATCCAGTACTCTTGTTTTCTTTGACTAGTTTCTGCACCTGGTCCAGTTTTTCAAAAAGCTAGTTCCAGATGTGAGAATAGTATGTGTGGAGGAAAAATCGGCTGTTGGGTTTGTTCCATGGAATGTTTAATACCTAGAGCAGCCTTTCTTTGCAGAATCATTTTATTTTATTTATTTTTAAAGATATTTTATTATACCGCCTGCGAGATATACAATTACAAAGATGTTCATGTTTGGGTTTCAGTCACACAGTGTTCCAGTACCCATCCCCCACCAGTGCCCATTTCCCACCACCAATGTCCCCGATTTCCTCCTCCCTCCCCTAGCCTGTCTCTATGGCAAGCTCTTTATTTCTGTCTCTCTCTCTCTCTTTTTCTTCTCTCTCTCTCCTTCTCTTACCTCTCTCTCTCTCTCTCTCTCTCTCTCCCCTTCTGTTACACATTGTGGCTTGGAATACATACATTTAGATGTTATCATGTGTATCCCTTTGCTTCTTTTCTTTTCTTTTTTGCCTTTTTTTTTTTGGTCACACTCGGCAATCCTTCTCCTGGCTCTGCCCTCAGGAATTACTCCTGGCAGTGCTCGGGGACCATATGGGATGCCGGGGATTGAACCCAGGCTGGCATGGGCCGCGCCGTGCAAGGCAAACGCCCTACCCATTGGACTATCGCTCCAGCCCCCTTTGCTTATTTTCAATGCTCAGTTCTAGGCTGGTATTATCATCGCCAATGATTATTAGCACATTGTTCGCTTCTCTGTCTTATCTAACCTCTGAGTCCCACACTTGCCGTTGATTCCACTTATTGACAAGACCTCCTAATCCATGTTTTGCCTGACCTTGGATATTGGTATCATAATATGTGTGTATATGTGTGTGTATGTATAATATGTGTGTTGATCACTTGACATCCCATTATTCGCCCATTTGCTCAAGCAGGCACCAATAAAATTTCCATTTGACCCTATCACGTGCCAGTGTAGCCCGATGGCATCTGCTTGCTTCAGGAATATGAAGAGCCTCAAACTATTCGTTTAGGGTCTTGATGAAAAAGTTTGACCATCTTGTAGGTGGGCGGACACGTGATCTTTTGACATCCTGTGGATCCAGTGGGTAATCGCTCTAGTCCAGCAGTCATCTCAAAATCACATTACATACCCAGCCCATCTGATTTTTTTTGATGCGTTGGCAAATGAGACAGCATTCCTGACTCTGACCTCTGGATTCCTTCTCTCACTTGAGTGCAGCGTGATATTCCAAGCATAGCTCTTTTGGTTCCTCTTTGGGAGACCCGAATAGTGTTCTCATCCTGCTTTCTTAGGACCCAGGTCTCTGAGGCATATGTTAATATAGGCGCGAATGGTGGAGTTGAAGAGATGTGTCCGGAGCCGGAGGTTCTTTGTCCTTTTAGCTATTTCTTCTATGCTCTTGAAGGCGTTCCATGTTGCTCTCTTCCTCCTGCACAGCTCAGGTTTTAGGTCATTCATCATGTTGAGTTCTCGATCTAGGTATACATAATTGCTGCATTCAGAGATGTTTGTTCCGTTGAGAGTGAATGGGGCCTCTGGAACTAGTTAATTTTTCATAAACATTGTTTTGTTGAGATTCAGCTGTAGACCTATCTTTCCACATTCTTGGTCAAAGTCAGCCAGCATTTGTGCCACTTGGCTAATGTTTAGTGTTATTAGAATGATGTCATCAGTGAAGCAGAGGTGGTGTAGTTGCCGACCATCTATCTTCACTCCCATTCCTTCCCATTCTAATTGTTGCATGATGTTCTCGAGGGTGGCACTGAAGAGTTTTGGTGAAATGGTATCACACTGCCGAACCACTCTTTTGACATCAATGATTACTTCCTTGTAGAATGGTGAGATTCCGGTGGTGAATCTGTAATAGAGCTCACGAAGGATCTTGATGTATTGGGTTTGAACGCCCTGTTTGGCTAGGGCTTCGATGACCGCTCGGTCTCAACAGAATCAAGGGCTTTCTTTAAATCAAGGAATGTGAGACAGAGCAGTATCTTGAACTCCCTACAAACCTAAATGAGCTTGGTTATCATGTGGATATGGTCGATTGTGCTGAATCCTTTTAGGAAGCCAGCTTGCTCACATGGTTTTCCTTCCTCTAATGTTCTGCCAATCCTATTTGGATGATTTGAGTGAACAGCTTGTAGATGACGGACAACACGCAGATGGGGTGATAGTTGCCAATGTCGTGGATATTTCCCTTCTTGAACAGTAGAACTGTCCTGCTGGTTTTCCGTTGAGAGGGCACCTTGCATTCAGACAGGTAGCTTGTGAAGAGCCGAGCCAGTGTTTGATGAGTACTGATGGCAGATTCTTCAGGTGTTTGGGTCTGACTTTGTCTGGGCCAGGTGCTGTTCACTTCTTTTTCCAACAAAATGGAATATTGGATTTCAGAAGGGAGGATGTTGGAAACAACATATCCATCCTGTGGAATTTGGTATGTGGGCAAGTTGCTATCAAAGAGATCCAAGTAGAAGCCATGGATGATCTTCTCCATTGCCTTTCTAGAATATGTGATCAATCCACCAGGATGTTGGAGGGCAGTCATCTTGGTCTTATAGTTGGCGAAGGACAGGCAGGCATTGCGAATGCTTTTCCCGGCTTCTGCTGCATCTGCCAGTATTTCTGCTCTTCTCTCTTTGAGGTCTTCCTTTATTGCTTCTCTGTACTACTTTGTGAGCTTGGACGTTAGGATTTGGTGCCTGAGACTTGCGCCTTGCCACATTGGCGAATGAGCTCAAGAGTTTTTGAAGACAGATGTCCTTTTGTGGCTTTCTCTCTCTGGTGTTCTTCACACAATCATGGAGGTGCTGAACCAGTCGGTCGTATTCTTCATTGATGTCAATGATGGCATCTTCCCATGTTACTGCAATGGTGCCAAAGAGTTCCCAGTTGGTGGTTATTCTGGGAGCTCTCTTCTTAAACTTTGCAGCCTTCTCTCCCCATTGTATGAAGTAGAATTTTGCATGAAGGAGATGGTGGTCCGATCCTGTTTGGAATTTTGGCACGACAGTGACATTGGTCAGGCAAACCCGTAGATTGAAGATGATGTGGTCAATTTCATTGTGGAACTGTCCGCCAGGAGATTCCCATGTCCAACGTTTCGATTCACTCTTCTGGAACTGTGAGTTCCCACGAATGGTCTTGATGGACATGATGAACTCAGGCCATGGGTCCCAATGTGGGAGTTCTTCTGCCGATCTTCTTGTTCCTATCTTGGCATTAAAATCACCAACAATGATCTTGTAGAAGGTGTGATCTTCTTTATAGAACTCCTCCAGGTCCATGTAATTTCTCAGTTTCTTCTTCCTTGTAAGATAGAAACTGCTGGCAGTGGGCTACATCTCTTCAAGTGTAATCGTCCTATCTGGTTTGTTAGGCACTCAAATGAATCAATGCTCACGACCAGGTTCATGTTGACAAGGACACCGATACCACCGACGTCTCTTTCCTCGCATGTTCCAAGGGCGCAGTTCTTCTCTGGTGTCAAAAGCAGCGTGATGCGAATTATGCCTTCTCGTCTTGGTCAGACCAATGATGTCGTACTTGATCTTTGCACTTGCACCATCAGGTCCTTGATATATGCTTCTGATTCCAGCGTACGTTCATTGAAAGTACAGACAGACATTTTATTTATTTTTTAAGTATTTTATCATACCACCATGAAATATACAATTACAAAGATGTTCATATTTGGGTTTTGGTTATACAGTGTTCCAGCACCCAACCCTCCACCAGTGCCCATCTCTCACCACCAACATCCCCGGTTCCCTCCCTCCTCCCCCAGCCCGCCACCATGGCAGGTTCTTTATTTCTTTCCCTTTCTCTCTATCTCTTTCTCTTTTCCTTCTCTTCCAGATTGTGGATTACAGAACATACCTTAAAGAGTCAGTCATTTTAGTCCTTCTTCGTTTTGGCAACCTACCTTGGCTCTGAGATTTTATTAGCTACTCCTGTTCATCTTAGTGCTGCCCTATTAAGGGCTCTTTCATGGTCGGGGTGGTAAACATTGTTATTATTGGTTTTGGCATATCGAATATGCATCCCACTGCTTTCCAGGCTCTGCTGTGCAGGCGGTATACTCTCAATAGCTTGCCGGGCTCTCTGAGAGGGGTGGGTAGAACATTCTTGGTAATTTGGAGATAAATCACTGGATGCTTTGCGTCTGTGCGCAATGGGGGAGAGCTGTTGGCTGCTCTGCCTGGTGTGTGTGTATATATACATATATACACATATTATGATACCAATATCCATATATATATGTTTTATATCCTGCAAATAAATGCAGATATAAATCTATATCTGTCCTTTTCCTTCTGGTTAATTTCACTCAGTATAATCCTTTTCAAGTCCATCCATTTATAGGCAAATTTCATAACTTCTTTTTCATAACAGTTGCATAGTATTCCGTTGTGTAGATGTATCACTTGATCACTTGATATCCCGTTATTCATCATTTTGCTCAAGTGGGCACCAGTAATGTTTCCATTTGACCCTATCACATATCAAAGTTTCTTTACCCAGTCGTCTATTCTCAAGCACACTCTGGTTGTTCCAGATTCTGGCTGCTATAAAAATAAAAGTGAAGATGGTATATCTGCTGTGTATTTATGGAGATAATTTTGTTTTTATCATGAACGGGTGCTGGATCTTTTCAAATGCTTTCTCTGTGTCTATTGATATGATCATATGGTTTTTATTTTTTCTCTTAATGATGTGATATCTTATGTTGATTAACTTGCAAGTGTTGAACCATCCTTGCATTCCCAGGATGAATCCTATTTGGTCATGATGTATAATCTTTTTGATGAGTCTTTGGATCCCTTTTGCTAGTATTTTGTTGAAGATCTTAGCATCTGTGTTCATCAGCATGATTGGTCGGTAGCTTTCTTTTTTTGTGTTTTCTTTGCCTGCTCTGGGTATCAGGGTTATATGTACCTTGTAGAAGCTATTTGGGAGTGTTTCTGTTTCTCCTATTTCCTGTATGAACTTGAAAAGGACTGGCAGTAGGGTCCTTCTTAAAGGTTTGGAAGAATTCACTGGTGAATTCATCTGGACCTGGGCTTTTGTGTTTGTGCAGACTTTTTAATTACTGTTTCAATTTCCTCTATGGTGACAAGTTTATTTAGGTATTGAAAGTCATCTTTTTTTCAGTTGTGGGAGGCTATAAGACTTCAGAAATTTGTCCATTTCTTCCAGGTTCTTTTGTTTTGTGGCATACAGGACTCCTCTCAAAGTAATCTCTGATAATCTTTTGAATTTTTGTTGTTGCTGTTATGATGTCCCCTTTTTCATTTCTGATTCTATTTATTTGGTTCTATCTTTCCCTTTCCTTGTGAGTTTTGCAAGTGGTTTGTTGATCTTATTAGTTTTTCAAAGAACCAGCTCTTGGTTTCACTAATCTTTTGGATTTTTTTTTTTTTTTTTTTGGATTCCACCTCATTGATTTCCTCTCTAAATTTTATTATTTCCTTCTTTCTGCCTGGATTGGGCTCCGTTTGTTGGTCTTTTTCTAAGATTTTGAACTGTAAAGTCAGGTTATTTATGTGGGCCCTTTCCTTTTTTCTGTGAACACTTGCAGAGCTATGAATTTTTTCTTAACACTGCTTTTGCTGTATCCCACAAGTTTTTATAGTTCGTGTCTTCAGTTTCATTTGTTTCCAGGAATCTTTGGATTTATCTTTTGATTTCTTCTATGGCCCACTGGTTGTTCAGCAGTGAGCTGTTCAGTACCCAGGTGTTTGGCTTGACTCTCTTGTTCTAGTGTGTGGTTAACTTCCATTTTCAGTGCATCATGGTCTGAAAAGATAGTTGACACAATTTCTATCTTCTTGACTTTATGGAGGTATGCTTTGTGGCTCAGCATGAGATTTATCTTGGAGAATGTTCCATATGTGCTGGAGAAAATATATATTTGTTTTTTTTTTTTTTTTGAGAAAATCCCTGTATTTATCTACCAGCCCTCTTTCTTCCATTTCTTTCTTCAAGCGCCAGAATTTCTTTTCTTTTTTTTTTCCCAAATTTTCCGGAAGCCTGCTTGCAGAAAATTTGGGAAAAGAAAAAAAAAAAGAAAAGAAATTTCTTTTCCGGAAAGGATTCAGCACAATCGACCATATCCACACAGTAACCAAGCTCATTGAGGTTTGTAGGGAGTACAAGATGCCGCTCTGTCTCATGTTCATTGATTTACAGAAAGCCTTTGATTCTGTGGAGACTGAAGCAGTCATCGAAGCCCTAGCCAAACAGGGTGTTCAAACCCAATACATCAAGATCCTTCATGAGCTGTATTACGGATTCACCACCAGGATCTCACCATTCTACAAAGAAGTAATCATTAATGTGAAAAGAGGGGTTCAACAGGGTGATACCATTTCACCAAAACTCTTCAGCGCCACCCTTGAGAACATCATGCGACAATTAGAATGGGAAGGAATGGGAGTGAAGATAGATGGTCGGCAACTATACCACCTCTGCTTCGCTGATGACATTGTTCTAATAACACCAAACAGCCAAGTGGCACAAATGCTGGCTGACTTTGACCGAGAATGTGGAAAGATAGGTCTACAGCTGAATCTAAAGAAAACTATGTTCATGAAAAATGAACTAGTTCCAGAGGCCCCATTCACTCTCAATGGAACAAACATCTTTGAATGCAGCAGTTATGTGTACGTAGGTCGAGAAATCAACATGATGAACGACCTAAAACCTGAGCTGCGCAGGAGGAAGAGAGAGCGGCATGGAATGCCTTCAAAGGCATCGAAGAAATAGCTAACAGGACAAAGAACCTCTGGCTCCTGGCACATCTCTTTGACTCCACCGTTCTCCCTGCATTAACATACGCCTCAGAGACCTGGGCCCTACAAAAGCAGGATGAGAATGCTATTCGGGTCTCCCAGAGAGGAGAGGAATCGAAAGAGCTATGCTTGGAATATCACGCCTCACTCAAGTGAGAGAAGGAATTGCGTTCTGACCTCTGTCGCTATTCCAGAATCAGGGATGCTGTCTTGTTTGCCAAGGCATCGAAAATCAGATGGGCTGGACATGTAATGCTATTTGGAGACAACCGCTGGACTAGAGCCATTACCAACTGGATCCCACGGGATGTCAAAAGATCACGTGGCCGCACACCTACAAGATGGTCAGACTTCCTTGTCAAGACCCTGGAAGGAATGGTTTGAGGCTCTTCATATTCCTGAATCAACCAGATGCCATTGGGCTACATTGGCACGTGATAGGGTCCAATGGAAATGTTACTGGCGCCCGCTCAAGCAAATCGATGAATAACGGATTCAAGTGATTCAAGTGATTCCCAAATTTTATTACACCACTTTTAGACATACAATTGCAAGATTCTCATGTAGAGTTTTGGTTCTACAGTGTTCCAACACCCATCCCTCCACCCGAACCCATCTCCCATCACCAATGTCCCCACCTCCTTCCCCCCCTCCCACACCTCAACTACTTGGCGGGTTCTGTATGTCTTTTCTCTCCTCTCTATCTCTCCCTCCCGCCTAACTTTCCTACATATTGTAGAATGCAGTACATTAAAGAACATAACTGTTTCCACTAGTTTGATGGACTTAGGGACCTCATGGTCAGCATCTGGACAGTGAAGGTGGCGGCTAGTGTGGTGGTGGGCGAGTCTCATCCGGCTGCTTCTGGGACCCCCCAGAGGGTGATGGGCCCACTCTCAAAACCCATCTGTCCTCCTGGGAGCCCCATGGTCAGCTCTCTCTCTCTTTTTTTAAGTATTTTATTATACCACTGTGAGATATACAATTACAAAGATATACAATTAAAACGTTCATATTTGGGTTTTGGTCATACAGTGTTCCAGCACCCATCCCTCCACCAGTGCCCATCTCCCACCACCAACATCTCCTATTCCCTCCCCCCCCCCCCCAGCCTCCTCCATGGCAGGTTCTTTATTTCTTTCCCCTTTCTCTCTCTCTTTACCTTCCCTTCCAGACTATGGATTACAGAACATACATTAAAGGGTTGTCATGTGTATCTTTTTGCCTCTATTTAATGCTCAGTTCTAGGTTGGCATTAGTACCCTCGACAATTGTTAGCACACTGTTCCATTTTCTGTCTTACCTAGCCTCTGACTCCCACACATTTGTGATAATTTCCACCTTTGACAAGACCTTCTGATACAAGGTCATGTTTTACTTGACCTTTGATATTGGTATCATAATATTACATATATATTTATGTCATGCAAATAAATGCAGTCATTCTGTATCTGTCTCTCTCCTTCTAGCGCCAGAATTTCCTTGGTGAATTTCAGTCTCGTTAATCTGTCAAGAGTTGATAGAGCAGTGTTCAAGTCTCCAATTACAATTGTGCTACTGTCATGTCTTCTTTGAAGTCTATTAGCAGTTATTTTATTTTGCTGGCCCTTCATTGGGTGAACATTTACGAGTGTGATTTCTTCCTGATATACATATTCCTTAATTATTAAGAAATGGCCTTCACTGTCCCTTCTGAACTTTTTCAGCCTGAAGTCTATATTGTCAGATACTATTATGGTCACCTCGATCTTTTTGGAGGAGTTGTTGGTTTGGAGAATTGTTTTCCAGCCTTTGACTTTGAGTCTGTGTTTGCTCTGATTGTTCAGATATGTTTCTTGTAGCCAGCAGAATGTTGGATTCAATTTTTTAATCCATTTTGCCACTCTGCATCTCTTAATTGGTGCATTTAGGTCATTGACATTGAGAGAGATTATTGTCATGGGATTTTGTGCCATATTCCTGATTAAGGTTGTTGTGCTTTTGGGGTTTGTCTTATCTTACAGTGGTTCCTTCATTCCTTCTTTGAAAACTGGTTTTGAGTCTATGAAGTTCCTGAGCTGTTGCTTCTCCATGAAGTTGTGCATCTTTCCTTCAAATCTGAATGTGAATCTAGCTGGGTAAAGAATTCTTGGTGAGGCCTTCATTTCATTGAATCTTTTCACAATATCCCACCATTGTCTTCAAGCTTGGAATGTTTTATCTGAAAAGTCTGCTGTGAATCTTAGGTATGCTCTTTTGTATGTGATTTCCTTCTTTGATATTGCTGCTTTCAGTATTCTATCTCTATCTGTGATTTTTGTCATTCTAATTAGGGTGTGTCTTGGATTATTCTATTTGGATTTCTTTTAGCCACTACCCTTCAGGCCTCCTGAATCTGGGAACAAGCACTCTTTAATTCTAGGAACTTCTCAGCAATGATGGTGTTGGCAGTTGCTTCTTCATCAGAAATTTTCTTCTTCCTGCCCCCTCTGGGACCCCAATGATCCTTATGTTGTTCCTTTTGACTTTATCCCAGTTATCTCTTGTTGTCTGTTCATTAATTGTGAGTTTTTTTTCCATCTTCTGATGTTGTCTAGAGAGTCTCTGCACCTTGTCATCGAGATCACTAATTCTTTCTTCAGCAGTTATTACTCTGCTATGGAGGCCTTCCAGTGAGTTTTTCATTTTACCTATTACATTTTTAATATCTGTCATTTCTGCATATATTTTCATTTGTAGTTTACTCATTTCTGCTCTCCTGTCCTCTTGTGTTTTATTTACTCTGTGCTCCATTGCTTCTTTGAGCTCCTTATGCATTATTATCAGTTCCTTGTGAAATTCCTTGTCAGAAAGGTTATGTTGCTCATCGTAATTGTTTGGCTCATCTGGGCTAGTGACTTCACTCATGGAGCTTGGTGGATTTCTGCTTGTTTTACCATTACTAGCTTTGAAGGTTGCAAATTGTGTGTTCTCATGTGGATAGGCTGTATGGTTAGGGATGTTTAGGCTGTTTGTCGAGTTTTGTGGGCTATAAGGAATGTTGAATGCTATGTTACCTGGTACTTCTATGTAGGATATTTGTCAAATAAGTATTTTGCTAGTGCATTCACGTGGCTTTGAAATTTGGAGTGTGAGACCTGTGATAATCAGACACCCACCTGACTGATTATCTGAGTTGACGGCCACAGGGGGCGGGGGGTGAGGGGTCCAGATGGGGTGTGTCTCCCCTGCTCCTCTGCTTCCCTGCTTTCTCCAGAGTTATTTTAAAGCTGAGTCCTCCCCTGGAAAGGTGAATAGAACGGAAAGTAGAAAGTTTTTTCTTCCTTTTTTTTTTTGTAAACATGGTTTACATGCTAACTACTCTTAGGGGAAGAAGAAATAATAGCCATGTGTGTTTCTTTGCTGATGAACATGCCATTTCTCATATAAGGATAAGCAGCAATTACAAATTCCACCTCATTTTTGTGGGGGGTGGTAGGGAATCTTGGGCCACACCCTGAGATGTTCAACACTTATTCCTAACTCTGTGCTTGGGAGATTTTCTGGTGGTGCTCTAGGAATTGTATGTGGTGCCTGAGATTGGACCAAGATAGGGCATGCACAACAAGCATCTTAACTTCTGTACTATCTCTCCAGCCCAGTCAAAGCATATTTTTTTTCTTTTTCTTTTTGGGTTGCACCTGGTCATGGTCAGGTGTTACTCCTGGATGTTTGCTCAGGAATTACTTCTGGCAGTACTGGGGGTGGGGGGGTCCATATGGGATGCCAGAGATTGAACCCAGATTGGCTGCAAGCAAGGCAATTTCCCCTACCTGCTGTGCTATTGTTCTGGCCCATAAAAGCACCCCTTACCAGGTCTGTCAGGTGCAGAAAACTTGTTTGTGCTACCCAGGACATCTCCGGGGGTGATGCTGTCTGATACTTAGGCTTGACTAATGCCAACATTGGGATTCTGGGTTTGGGGCATTGGAGGAAGTTTATCCTTACACTGTTTATGTAGATTTTGTTTGCTAAGAAATTTAGTATCAAGGGAGAGAGAAATTGAATTGTGGATAAATGCTTTATAGGATGCCAGGACCTGTGGGGACTGGTTTGTTTCAGCCACTCACCAACTGCATGGTCCTGGTTAAGGAATCTCTTTTCCTCATCTGAAAAGGAGTTTTTTTAATAGTCTCTTCCTGCCTTTGAATTCTAAAATCTGCCCCTAAGCCTAAGGTGTCACTTTAAAGACAGTTCGAGAATATAAATAGCATTCTAACCAGTTAATGTTGTACCTATAAGTAAATAGACCTTGAAATAAGATGTGAGCAGTTAAAATAAACCTTTTATTTATGTCTCTGTCTTTTATCTTTCTTTTCCCAATCATCCATCCCTATCCATGTGTCTTTTTAATTTTTCTTTGATGAAGGGTAGGGGGCAGGTTTGGGACATACCTCGACTTGCTCAGGGGTTGTTCCTGGCTCTATGCTCTGGCCATGCTTAGGAGGACATATGTGGCACAGGGGATCAAACTGGGGTTGGGGGAGATGCGGGAGGCAAGGCAAGCACGTTACTCCCTGTACTGTCCTCTGGCCGCTACTTATATGTTCTTCCAGTTCTTTTATTTCCTGACATATTCTCTCCACAAATATCTCTTGGTCTGAAATCAGCTGGTTGCAGTTGCTTGTAACAAAGTGGCCTCAGCTGTACCTGTGACAATATTTAAGTATCCACTCATACACTTGGTGTTCATGAGTGGTAGTTAGAAGGGACATGCAGTTATTTCCACACACCCACAGAAGACTGGCTCCTGAGGTTGAAAAGACACCACTTGCCAAAATGCCAACTCCTGAGCCTCACCTCAGGAGTTGGCATTTTGGCAAGTGGTGTCTTTTCAACGATACTGTGAAAAGTTACAATTTATTGCAAGAAAACCCAACTCATACAGGAACTCTTTGCTTAATCAAAGTAGTACTATAATTACAGAGTTAGGAATATTACTTACTGACCTGTCCCCAGCCCTATTCCATTAAGGACAGATGCTTCTTGTGGTTAGAGGCAATGTTTCATGCTGATCTTGGTCTTTCCCCTCATCGGACTCCTCTTGATTTTAATGATCAAAGATACCAATGCAGTTTCTACTCTTTGCTTTCCGAGTTCTTGGGGTAACCACTTATTTTACCTCCTGAATTTTGGGATCAAAAAGAATTTATGGGGTCTGAGAGGTAGTACCTGGGTTAAAGCACTTACCTTGCACCCTACTAGAGTTCAATCCCCAGCATCATATATTGTTCTGCAGGTATGGCCAGGAGTGATCTTTGAGCACAGAACCCTAAGCTTGGGTAAGCCCTCATCATTCCAGGTGAGGCCCAAACCCTTACTCCCCACCAAGAGAACTATTTCCGGGTCAAAACGCAGAATTCTTTCTCTGAGCAACGTTGCTCCATATTCCTCCCTTCTTTCATTCTACCAAGGTAGAATAAAAAGTAACAAGAAGGATTAAAAATTAACCTCCAGGAATCTCTGGTCTTGTTCTTTCATCCATCCACAGGTCAGAGGGAACAGTTGTAGGACCCAGACATAGGTTGGAGGTCCTAATGGCCTCTGTAACTCTGTTACTCTGTGTCCCTGTCGCTATTTCTCTGTTTCTCTGTAATGGATTGTGAGTAATGTCGGGGACCCAGCTAGGCCCTGGCATCTGCTGCCATGGATACCCCCCTGACGCCCAAGTACTGTTAGAGCCATGGAATCTGCAGGATGTTCCTTGAGCCTGGGGCCTTGGGACCCCCTGAGCAGGGAGCCACATTCCTCCCTCCTCTTCTTTTTACTTATAAGCCCTAACACAGGCACACACACCCAAGTGAGACTTAACAAGAAGAGCTAAAAAATCCTTTTTATAATATAGTGGTCAGTAAGTGATGTATAAAATGGAATTATCAGGAAATGCTAATAACTATTTGAAATGTGGAGGTGAACTATTATGAATAGATACCTAAAATAACTTTGAAGATTTGAACTGTTGCTCTTGGTTGACTTTAGGCTCTAGACTTACACTTTTTTGACTTTGAGAATTAGAAATTAACTTGATAAGGAACAGTGGCATTTTTATTTTGAACATGAACACATCTTGCAAGTTGATCTTTGGCTCCCATAGAACTTCCCCAGCATCAGAGATGAGGTGGTCAACCAAGGTCGGCCTTAAGTTCCCATCTATTTTATCTATGTATATACATATTATATACATATATATTATATATACATATATATTATGATACCAATATTCAAGTTCAGGCAAAACATGAATCAGGAGGTCATGTCAACAGGTGGTATCTACCACAAACGTGTGGGAGTCAGAGGTTAATTAAGACAGAGAAGGGAGCAGTGTGCTAATAATCTTCAAAAATTATACCAGCCTAGAACTAAGCATTGAATATAGGCAAAAAGATACACATGATAATCTCTAAATGTATGTATTACAATTCACAATGTGTAATAGAAAGAAGAGAGAGAAAAAGAGAGAGAGAGAGAAGAGATAAAGAACCTGCCAGAGAGGCAGGCTAGGTGAGGAGGGAGGAATTGTGGACATTGGTGGTGGGAAATGGGCACTGGTGGAGGGATGGGTGCTGGAACACTGTATGACCAAAACCTAAACATGAACATCTTTGTAATTGTATATCTCATGATGATATAATAAAATATTAAGAAAGAATTATCAATAAGCTAATATATTTAATAGTATTAGAAATATGCCATATAATATAATGATAATACCTCACTATAGATTATGTGATATAATTATGCAAATAATTATATAAGTATTAAATAAAGTATATCTCTATATGTAAATATAAAAAAGTTCCCATCTATAAAATAGTGAGCAAAACGAAGGTTGTTTTAAGCTATTAAGCTCTGAGGTTGGTTTTAGCACAGCTTTAGATGATCAAAACTGTATTAGCTATATCTGGAAGACATTCTTTTGTTCCTAGGCCTGTTGGTCCTGTCTGGGGGGGGGTCTGGTGCCAGCAGTTCGGGGTCCTCTGTCATGTGGACTGACTTGGTTCCTGCTTTCCCAACTGACAGTTCAGGTCTGCCATCAGCTATCATTTTCTAATCTGTTTTTCATTGCCTCTTAAATGTAACTCATTTCTCTTGCTGTCCTATTCTGTGTAGACTTATATATTTTATTCTCTCCCTTATTGTAGCTTTTGGTGGCATTTGGCAGGTGGTAGAAATAAATTTGACACATTAAAGATGCTCTGTTTGTTGGAATGTTACCTATGAATTTTAAAGACTGCTCAGAATGGCAAAGATGATCTTGGGCTTTGAGTGCAAAGAAACACTAGTTCTGTGAGTCTTTTTGGACTAGAGTTCCTTCCACTGAAATTCATGGAACTGTATAGGGGGAAACAAGGACCAACACATGAGGTATAATGGCTGGCTCTGAGGGATTGGCTTTGGGTTGTTTTTCAGGAAGAAAAGGCACAGTGCATGTGCACCTGTGTGTGTGTGTGTGTGTGTGTGTGTGTGTGTGTGTGCGCGTACAATGGAGTTAAGTTCACATAGATGCTTGGAGAAGAATGTAGTGTGGTGTAACTTTGTAACTTCAAGATTGGTTACCATTCAAATAAGACTCACTAAAATCGAGATATGGCATGTGGAATATTTCAACAGAAACAAAGAAAAGATCCCAAATTCAAAGAGGGGGAAGAAGAGAATCCTAGTAAAGGGTATTTTGTGGGTCATAGAAAAAATCTTAAAATAAAAACTTGTCACCTGGATGATTAGCTCTATGTTCTTAGAGGAGCATAGAAAGTTCTCTGGCAATATGCGTTACAAATCTCAGCGAAGAAGAACAATCAAGGTTTTGTTATGATAAAAGACAATTCAAGATCTGGAGTTTATATTTTTTTTTACACTTAAAAGACAGAGATTGAAATTTCCATTAAATTTATGGTAGAAAAAACTTGGTATTGGCCAGTTGAATTCTTTTAGGCCAACTAAAGACATTACAGCTATGTTGTTGTAGTTGTTGTTGTTGTTATTATTATTATTATTATTATTATTTCTCCCTGATTTGACCCTAGTTGCTTTTTCAGCAGGAAAGTTATTTTGCTTTAATTGGGACCAGATTAATTTTAATTATGTGTTAGGTCTTGAAGGTGTCATTACTCTAGGGAGAAACAAAAGTACTATTGCAAAACAGAGATTTGTGACATCTGAGAGTTGGGGAGAGAAGTTTGAAAAGTGACAGAACATTTTTGGAGAACCTTTATTGGAGGAGCTCCAAGGGCAACAAGACATTCATTCAATGACTCCAGGCTAGTTCATTTGAAAAGACTTGGGTGTGAGGAATAGCCCCAGAGGGCTGAGCCCGGGCTGACTGCATTCAAGAGAAAGGGAGTCTAGTTTAAGGAGATTTTGGTGAGTGAGATCCAGGGAAGGGAAGAACTAACATCAAAGTATGAAGGAATCTTAAAAGAGCCTACATAGTTCCCTTGAGTTCTGTTGGTTGGTAGAAATTTCACTGGCAAAATGATAAACAATTCTAGGAATCAAAGCCCAATAAAATAGTATTGGCAAATCTAAGGGAAGTGGTATGGGAATAGCACTGAAGAACACAGACTTTATAGTCAGATGTTCTGGGATTGAATCCATATTTTCTACTGACTTGTCATTTGCTTAGGGCAAGTAACTTGTCTTTCCCCTGAGTTTCCACTTTCTTATCTATAAAGGGAGTTAATGTAATATATTACTTAGGGTTATTCTGAAGATTTGATGAGAAGCTATTTAAACATTTAGCAAGATCTCAGGTACTGTGGCAGTTTCCTTGGTAGCAAACACTGCCTACTTAACTAATATCTTTAATATACAAGCTGGCTTACTGTCCTCAAATGATTCATGTTCCTTTTCCATAGAGAATTGTTGCCAGAAAGTAGTTGTCTAAACAGGGACAACACTCCCCAACATCCTTCCTTTATTGGGATCACATGACTGATCCAGAATGACAGATGGGTCATGCACATCACTCTCAGACCTGTTCTACAAGTTTCTCGATGATTTGTCTTTGAATTTTCCCACTCTAATTACTATACCTCAGGAGCTAGGGTGACCTTGGAAACCCTGTCTTGTGATGGCAGACTTTTAATTAGTCTATTGTTGCATGACTGCATGGAACACATATTTCGGGATTTACCTGTTACAGCACTTCGTGTTGCCTTCAATATACAACTAGCATTGTCATGACTTTGGAGAGCAGCCAAATTACTCAAGCTAGTTCAAAATAAGCCTTAGTGGGCTTATTCTGAGTAATAGTGGGTAAGGTGCTTGCCTTGCATGAGATGACCTGGGTTGATCCCTGACACTATATGGTTCCCAGAAAAAAGGTCTTGGAGGGCCAGCAGAGAGCTCAAAGTGCTGGTATGTATGCTCCACTTGTGGGAGACCTTCCCAGCACTGCATGGTTCCTTGTCACCCCCGTCTTCTGGCAGCGAGCTGGGAGTAGTAGCCCATGTCACGCATGCTGGAATGGCTAGAAAGTGCACATTCCCATCTATGCAGCTTGCAAATGCTAACACATACACACACACACACTGCGCGCAAATGCACACACACACACACATATACTACTATGCCTTGTAGAAGTAAGCTAAGAAGACTTTTATCATTGACCAAGATAGCAAAGAGTCAGTGACTTAGGGGGAAAGATGAACTATAACTAATCTATATACTTAATTTCAGTGTTTTATCATGGAATTTCTTTACAGTTGTCCTAAACAGCTGACTAGGCATTTGCCTGGTGTAACTGTCATTATAAAGCTCAAAAGAGAGAGAAATGAAGGGTAAAAGTCCGACCTTTACAGGAGAAAGTACAATTTCCTTGGGCATTGAAGTAATTGGTAATGACTCATGCTAAGACACTGGTTTCCGGGCTTGCCCTTCTCTGGTTTAATCCCAGGGTGCTTCAAGATTTTCTATAGCTGTGCTGAGTTCAGTTTCTTTCAAAATTAAAGCAATTTTTTAAAAATTACTTAGGTAACTGCAAGTCAAAACTGTAGTGAATTATGACTTCACACCAATGAGAATGGCCTATAACAAAAGACCAGACGCTGGACCAGAGAGTTAACGCTGAGGACTCAGTGCTTGATTTATGTGCAGGAGACCTGGGTTTGGTCGCCAACAGCAGATGGTTCCCTGGGCACAGCAGGGAACAGCCCCCCAGTACAAAGCCAGCAGTAGTCCTAGAGCACTGCTGTGTGTGACACAAACACAAAACAAAAGGACCAGACACAAGACAACCCACAAGTGCTGGCAAGGATCTGGAGAAGAATCCTTGTACACCATTGGGGATGTAGACTACTGCAACTTCCATGGAAAACAGTAACTATATTTCTTGAATTCTCCTCCTCCTCCTCCTCCTTCTCCCTTCTCCCTCCTCCCTCCTCCCTCCTCCTGTTCCTCCTTCTCCTCCTCCTTCTCCTTCTCCTTCTCCTTCTCCTTCTCCTTCTCCTTCTTCTCCTTCTCCTCCTCCTTCTCCTCCTCCTTCTCCTTCTCCTTCTCCTTCTCCTTCTCCTCCTCCTTCTCCTCCTTCTCCTCCTCCTCATTCTCCTTCTCCTCCTCCTCCTTCTCCTCCTCCTCATTCTCTTTCTCCTCCTCTTCCTTCTCTTCCTTCTCCTCCTCCTTTTTCCTTCTCCTCCTCCTCCTTCTCCTCCTTCTCCTCCTCCTCATTCTCCTCTCCTCCTCTTCCTTCTCCTCCTCCTTCTCCTTCTCTCTCCTCCTCCTTCTTCTCTTTTCCTCCTCTCTCCTTCTCCTCCTCCTTCTCCTTCTTCTCCTCCTTCTCTCCTTCTCCTTCTCCTTCTCCTTCTCCTTCTCCTCTTCTCCTCCTCCTCCTCCTTCTCCTTCTCCTTCTTCTCCTTCTTCTCCTCCTCCTCCTCCTCCTCCTCCTCCTCCTCCTCCTTCTCCTCCTCCTCCTCCTCCTCTTCATTTGTTTATTTATTTTGCTTTTTTTGGGTCACTCCCGGCAATGCTCAGGGGTTACTCCTGGCTCTGCGCTCAGGAGTTACTTCTGGTGGTGCTGTGGGACCATATGGGATGCTGGGGATCGTTTGCAAGGCAAACGCCCTACCCGCTGGACTATCCCTTGAACTATTAAACATAGTTTTACTCTGCGATCTGCTGATTGCATCCCTAGGTATCACTGTCACTGTCACTGTTCCCCATTGTTCATCGATTTGCTCGAGTGGGCACTAGTAACAACTCCATAAGTCCTGTCACAAGCAAGTGTAACCCAAGGGCATCTGCTTGCTCAAGGGACAGGAAGAGCCCCAAACTATTCTTCAGGTCATGGAACTGAGGTCCATAATTGTTACTAGTTTTTTGCATAACAAGTAAATAAAACATGGGTAGCTTGCCAGGCTCTGCCATGTAGGTGGTATAGTCTCAGTAGAAGGCTCTCATCTCGAGCATTTACTGATGAAACTTAAAGGGGAAGATCAGGTTTTCTCTTGGATGGAGCTCTGAGGAACTATGGAGTCTGGATGTTGAGAATGACTGATTACATGATGTATGGTTTGCCTTGGCTTTTTGCTAGGCTTACTGGTATCAGTTAGAACCTGTATAGAACTGTATACAATGTATAAATGTGAAAGATCTTGGAAAGGACCTTATCCTAAAATCAGCAGTCTCTAAGGATATCCAAGAAAGCCAAGGGAGCTGTGGGTCTGGTGTGGGTGGGTCTCTCTCTCTTTCTGGGGCAAATGGCATGGAGGCGGAGGAAAGGGCAGGGCCCAAAACTCCACTCCGAGTCCAGCCAGTATGGTCTCTCCCCACCCATGAGAGCAGACCCTTGGAGCAATGTTGAACTTGGCCAGGGGCTGGCCGAGCCCCTTACCGGGAGGTCAGCTCCACTTCCACGTGGGCCCGGCCAAGCAGCACAGCTGCTTGGGTCTGAAGTGGATGGGGATCTCTTCCGGGGTTGCAGATTAGCTGTGAGTCTGGCGTGGGTGGGTCTCTCTCTCCGGGGCAACTGGCATGGAGGCGGAAAAAGGGCAGGGCCCAAAACTCCACTCCTGTCTGACCAGTGTGGTCTCTCCCCGCACATAAGAGCAAACCCTTGGAGCAATGTTGGACATGGCCAGGGGCTAGGGGCTTCCCTAGGTAGCTATTGAAAAGCACAGTAATACTAATTTTAAAAGATACATGCATGTACTCCTCTGTTCCTTAGTAAAATTGCCAACATTTAGTACGATTTTTTTTCCAAAGGAAGACAGCTGTTGCTGGTGTCTGTAAAGTGGGCGTGAGGGAGGTGGACTTGAGGGAAGAGTTCTTTAACCTCTCCGCTTGATCCATCAGTAACCAGTGCTTGGGGAAGTGCCTGGCCTCATTCAGGTCAGTCTTAACCTCAGCACAGGCATTTCTTTGGACCACTCACTCCCCACATCCTTGCCTCATTATTTTCTGAGGAAAAACCAAAACACCAAAAGTGCAGGCCACTTCATAGAGTCAAGTACCCAATTATCCTCTTGGGCAGTCTGATCTATGTAGCAGAACAAACTGAAATTGTTCTCTAGGTGGGAGTGGGTGGCATTCCCTTGCCTTCATTTGGGGAATGGTGGCGAGGATGTGGGGAGTGAGCGGTCAAAAGAAATGCCTGAAACTGTGCCAAAGAATTGTGGCATGACTGGGAGGACCGGAGTGTTCTCAAACTCCACTGTTCCTTGTTCTTCATCTTTCCATCCCTCTCCCCAAGTCTCCATATTCTGGTTCTCTCCCTGGGCTTTTGTAATGTTGTTTAATATATAATGCCATGGAGGACATGGGAGGGAAGCGATAGTTCAGCAACTGTGAGCCTGGCTGCTGCTGGCTGGGTCACAGCTCCGTCCATTAGCAGAGAGCAGTGTCCCAAAAGCAGCAGTCAGGGACTTGGATGAAGAATCAGGAAGTGGGTTTGTGATGTCCTGACTCAAGACTCTTAAGACTTGAACATCAGAGGAGCCAGCTCTATTATTTAATCCAACCCAGAAGCAAGTGTTATTTTCACAGCTGTGAGTCCCGCTACACACTCTTAACCAAAATCCTAACCTTTAACTGGGCTGGGAGTTGGGGAGTCAGCGATTTTAGGTATCTGGAGAGAGAACTCCTTTTTAAACTCCTTTAAAAACCCTTTTGTCCTTTTAGAAAAGCAATCATTGTTAGCACTTTTGATTTACATGACTGAAAAGAAGGGTTAAAGGACTTTGAGCTATTTAGGAGTCAACCATAAAGGCAAGACCCTTGAAGGCTATGGTGTTCCATCATTGAATAACAGCAGAGATGTTTCTGCTTTGGATTTCTTCTCTCTGATCAGTCCTGGTGGCTCACTGGGAGACTCAGAGCCTGGTAGAGCCAAGCAGTCAAGGCAGCTGATTCTGACCATAAGGCGGATATCAAAGAGGGCACTGGCTACTCCACAGCCTTGCCGATGCTTTCCCCTGGTGTGGTGAAAACCTGTACATAGGATGGGCTGTGATAAGGATTCTAGTCCTCTTGGGGCTTGAAGGACAGATAGTCATGTGTGGGTTTGACCTAACGAGGTGCAACCTTTAATCAAGATGAAGCCGCAGATGAAGAGTCAGGATTTGAACCTGTGCTGACAGTTCAGAAGAAACTAACTGTGAAGTGCCTCTGGAACACTACATGGTTAGCATCTAGAAGATATTCCAGAAAACACCCTAGGGACTGAGCATGACCCCTGCTCAGTAGCTGGCAAGAGGGGCTGGCCGGAGAGACGCTACAGTAGGGCAGGAGGACGCTGGCCTTGACGTGGCCGACCTGAGTTTGATCTCCGGCACCCCAGATGGTCACCTAAACACCATGTCAATTGATTCCTGGGCCCAGAACCAGAAGTAAGCCCTGAGCATAGCTGGGCGTTTCCCCCCAAAACAAACAAAAAGCCAAAAAGAGCTGGCAAGAAAGTGGGGTACTTTCTGCCCACAACCTGGCTTGGTTTAGAAGACACAGCCCAGATGAGAAAACAGACAGTCCGTCCTTCATTCCAGCTCTGAGAGAGCCTAAGCTGTGTTTTAGGCCAACTAACATGCTTGTGTTACTTTCTGCCCAGCAAGGGAAAATTAATAAACTCAGGTGCCATCGTAATTTTTCTTTAATTTGGGAAAATCAGCATTTGATTTACAAATGGCTATAAGTCATTTCACTGTCAGTACTATACTATATTACATAAAGGAAAATTATAACTAAAAAATTATTTATCTTTGAAGAACTCAACAGAGCGCTGCAGTTCTTAATTACTCAGTACAAAGATGATCTGGAATATGTGTGTATGTTCTCTATGTGTATGGATATATACAGACCAGATGCAGTTTGAATCAGGGTAGGTAGGACTAACAATTATTTTTAAATTTGGGGGATAATTATATATACTTTTAACGATATGAATTATATATAAATACATATTTTGAATAATATACCTTTTGAAATATATACATATACTAAGTTTTGGGGCTATACCCAGTGGTGCTCAGGGCTTAAACCTGGCTCTGTGTTTGGGCATTACTCCTGGCAGAACTAAGGGAAGTTAGTAGTCCAATTCAGTCCAGTTCAGCCCAGTTCAGTCCAGGGAATGAAGGGGGTTCGCCACATGCAAAGTAGGTGTCTTTTCTAGTACTATCTCTCTGGTTCCTAGAAGATTTTAAAAAAGATATTTATATCAAAGTTTACACCAAATTGAGCAGAACTTGCAGAGTTCTGAGATACACCCTGTTCACACACATGTATTTTATCACTATTTTGCTCTGAGAGGTTCATTTGTTACCAATGATGGACATATATTCACACATTATTATTTCTGAGAGCCATTAGTTGATATTGTTTCCCTCTGACTGTTGTATATCTGTGGGTTTGTTCATGGATAAAGACATGTGTCCAGTACTGTACCGTTGTTCAGAATAGCATCGCTGTGCACTGTGCTGGAACTCTGGGTTCTCCCTACACAGAGTCTCTGGCAACTACAGATTTTTTTCTCTCTGGCAACTACAGATTTTTTTTCATTGTCTCTATGGTTTTGCCTTTTTTTTCAGGATATCATTTAGTTGGGTGCACACCATAATGAACCTTCTCTGACTGACTTTTTTTATTTAGCCATAGCACAGATCCTCTTTATAGAGCCTTCTGGCTCAGTAAGTCAGCCTTTCTTAGTCCATAAAGTTTAAGTCAATGGCTAGAACTGGAATCATATATGCAAGTCAAGCGCTTTACACCCTGTACTATCTCTCCACATTGCAGAAGAGAACTTTATGGTTAAAGAGGCGAGGTGTCCTTCCCACAATGGGGAATCAGTGAGAGTGGCAGTCAGGACTCAGAAAAACCACAAACGGACACAGGAGCAGCAGAGAGTGTTCCCGCTAGGTCAGGAACCCTGCACACCCCAAAGCTATCAGCATGGCAGCAAGAGGGCAGAGACCCAGACCCACAGACATACAGACCCAGACACAGTGAGCAGAGGGCAGCGTGAGAAGGGTTTAGCCACACCATGAGCCTTTAGCCACACCATGAGGATTTCTACCTGTGGTCTTGCATCATGACGGTCTCTTAATGTGGATAGAACAGGAAGAGGCATATTCTCTTGCAGTACAGGAAATCCATTGTGTTAGGGAAGGGTTTGCCTTAAAAGTTTTGTTGAGTTTAAGAAGGTGGAAGAGGTCACAGATTCTTTTTTTTGGAGGGTGCAGGGAGAGAGTTGGGTCACATCCGTCAACCATTCTGGCTCCGTGCTCAGAAATGACTTCTACTGGTGCTTAGGGGAACCATGAACCGGAGAATGTGGTGCTGCAGATTTCAATTAGTTTTCTACATCCCCATGCAAATATATTATCTCCTGTATCTAGCTTCCATAGCATCTCTTAAATGAGAAAAGGTCAACTCACTCTTCAGGGGTAATTTAAAAAATTAATTTAAATTTTTATTTTTTTTTTCATTTAAAATTTTTTTTTTTTTTACAATTACAAAGATATACAATTAAAAAGTTCATATTTGGGTTTTGGTCATACAGTGTTCCAGCACCCATCCCGCCACCAGTGCCCATCTCCCACCATCAACGTCCCCGGTTCCCCCCCCCTCCCCCAGCCCTGCTCCATGGCAGGTTCTTTATTTCTTTCCCTTTCTCTCTCTTTCTCTTTTCCTTTCCCTCCAGACTATGGATTACAGAACATACATTAAAGGGTTGTCATGTGTATCTTTTTGCCTCTATTTAATGCTCAGTTCTAGGTTGGCATTAGTACCCTTGACAATTGTTAGCACACTGTTCCATTTTCTGTCTTACCTAGCCTCTGACTCCCACACGTTTGTGATAATTTCCACCTTTGACAAGACCTCCTGATATATGCTTCACTTGACCTTGGATATTGGTATCTTAATATGTACATATATATTTATGTTATGCAGATAAATGCAGTCATTCTGTGTCTGTCTCTCTCCTTCTGGCTAATTTCGCTCAACATAATCTTCTCCATGTCCATCCATTTATAGGCAAATTTTATAACTTCATTTTTCCTAATAGCTGCATAGTATTCCATTGTGTAGATGTACCAAAGCTTCTTTATCCAGTCATCGATTTTCGGGCACTCTGGTTGCTTCCAGATTCTGGCTATTGTGAATAATGCTGCTATGAACATAAAAGTAGGGATGGTGTTTCCGCTGCGTATTTTTGGTTTCCCAGAGTAGATTCCCAGGAGTGGTATGGCTGGGTCAAATGGGAGTTCAATTTCTAGTCTTTGGAGGAATGACCATACTGTTTTCCAGAAAGGCTGTACCAGCCGGCATTCCCACCAACAATGGATGAGTGTCCCCTTTTCCCGCATCCACGCCAGCACTTGTTGTTCTTGCTCTTTTGAGTGTGTGCCAGTCTCTGTGGTGTAAAGTGTTATCTCATTGTTGTTTTGATTTGCATCTCTCTGATGATTAGTGATGATGAGCATTTTTTCATGTTTTTTGGCCATTTGTAATTTAAATTTTTAAAAAAAATTCTCCTTTTGCCATCTTCTTTCCCTCTGGCGATCACCATTCCACCTCCATCCACGAGGGATCAGACAACTGATTGTCAGCAGCAGTTTGGTGTTGGTGTGAAAATGAAGGCAGCGATGCTTCAGCAGTCATGTATGCACTTGGATCCCAACCAGATAGCCCCAGGCCAAGACCCAATCCAGTTGCCTTGGCTAGTAACTGTCACACGTAAGTCATGTTGCTCTGTGCTGGAACACACACTTCAGTGCACCAATGGAATTCTTTTGGCCTGCCTTTTGTTGATTCAGCAGATTGCTGTGGAGAGGACAATCTATTGTCAGAGAGATGATTCTAGCAGGGAATGCATGTTTGGCAAACATAGCCCTCAATTTGCAGATTGTTGCGGTACCTGTGGTAATGAGGATTCTGTATCTTTTTCCAATTTAAGAAAATTTCTTGCAGTTCTCTGTGATAATGATGTGTGGTTCTTGACATCTAAATGACTGGATATAATTCTAACAGTATGCTGTATATTCCTCTGGCACTGGTGGCTATATTGCTTTACAATTTTCAAGGTGAATTTGACATTTGAGGATTACTAGTAAAACTGCTTTACATACCAAAGAAATTTTCCTAATAAAGGCAAAAATGTTGGTTAACTCCTTTTGGGCCTTGCAACAATTCCTGCAGCTTCTACATACAAAGGAAAAACCAGTTTTCTAAGGGTGAGACATCCAGCCTCTGTCCATGCACTGAATGGTGATTTGAGAAGAGCAAATTCCTTACCTACCATTGGTATCAATCTTAATTCTTTGGACATTTCCTTATTATTCCAAAAGTGTCAGAACACATAGATTTTCTTATTAACTATTTACTTACTTATTTACTTTTTATCTATCTATCTATCTATCTATCTATCTATCTATCTATCTATCTATCTATCTATCTATCTATCTATCTATCTGTCTATCTATCTATCTATCTATCTATCTATCTATCTATCTATCTATCTATCTATCTATCTATCTATCTATCTATCTATCTATCTATCTATCTATCTATCTTTTATTATCTATTTATGTATTTATTTCTCTTTATTTATTTATTCATTTATTCATCTGTCTGTCTGTCTGTCTGTCTATTTGCTTTTTTGGGTCACACCCAGCAATGTTCAGGGATTACTTCTGGTTCTGGGCTCAGTAATTACTCCTGGTGGTTCTCAGGGTACCATATGGGAAGCCAGGGATCGAACCTTGGTTGGTCATGTGCAAAACAAATGCCCTACCTGCTGTACAATAGCTCCAACTCATGGTTTTGTAATAATTCTTCTAGAAAATACTAAGCATATTAGGAATAATAAGCAAAAACATTGAAAGAAGTGACTGTTGCCATGTATCTAAGAAAACTCCATACTACTATCCTATCACTGTATCACTGTCTTCCCGTTCATCATCGATTTGCTTGAGCGGGCCCCAGTAACATCTACATATGTCCTGTCTCATGCTAGTAGAGCCCAAGGGCATCTGCTTGCTCCAGGAACATAAAGAGCCTCAATCCATTCTGGAATGAGGTCTATAATTGTTACTGGTATTTGGCATATATATCAAATACAACACGGGTAGCTTGCCAGGCTCTGCCGTGCAGGTAGCATACTCTTGTAGGCATCTCTAAGTCCAGCATTTATTGATGAACCACGCGGCCGCAAGCGGCCGCTGGAGCCGGGAGCTGATAGGCTGGTCTGCTGGGTGGAGGTCTGAGGGAGAGAAGTCGGATGTGGAAAATGGAGGCCCTCATGGAGGTGGGGGTCGTCTGGCTTGCTGCAAGGCTCTGCTGGGATGGTGGGCCAGGGCTAGAACCCACCATCCCTCCCGGGCGCCTTGTGAGCGGCTGGTCACAGGGAGAGCCAGTAGCAGCTCTGCCCCATGTCTTCGAGTCTCTGGACCGGCATACCTGAGCCGGATTTAAGAAAGACTGCTGCAGGGTGGAACTCTATGAGCCGGGCGCTGATAGGCTGGTCTGCTGGGTGGAGGTCTGAGGAGAGAGAAGTCCGGATGTGGAAAATGGAGGCCCTCATGGAGTGGGAGGTCGTCTGGCTTGCTGCGAGGCTCTGCTGGGATGGTGGGCCAGGGCTAGAACCCACCATCCCTCCCGGTGCCTCGTGGAGCGGCTGGTCACAGGGAGAGCCAGTAGCAGCTCTGCCCCATGTCTGCGAGTCTCTGGACCGGCATACCTGAGCCGGATTTATCCTATCAAATTGTCTAAAATTTAATGAAGATTTAGGGAACATTTTTTATGGGTTGCTTTTCTAGGGATATAATAAAAATACTGCTTAGAAATTTATTTAATTTATTGTTGAATAAACCACTAAATAATATAGGTTTCATCTCTTAATAAAGTAGACACTGTTAGTGCAGGAGGTCTTAGCAAATGAATTATTTGAAACTTAGTTGTAATGATGAGAGTGAAAATGAAAGTGGTAAATAGTTTCATTAATTTGCTGTCAACTTTGTTTCCTGGCAAGTCCTGTCTCACCAATCCTGTTTACTGAGTGTGAGCTCATTGTTAGTTTTTGATGTTTTTCTTAAAGGTTTTAATTTTAATAGCTGAGTTCATCTAATCTTGATTAAGATAAAATATTTAAAGAGTTTTTCTCATTATATCACTGTGAGATATACAACTGCAAAGCTGTTCATGATTAGGATTAAGTCATACAGTGTTCCTGCACCCATCCTTCCACCAGTGCACCCTACACACGACTGTCCCCAGATTCCCTTCCCTTTTGCCCCATATAGGAAGGCACTTTTCTTCTTTCTATCTCTTTCTCATTCTCTTTTTTCTTTCTCTTTCTCTCTCTTTCTCTCTTCTCTCTCCCTCCCCCTCTCTCTTTCCCTTCTTTTGCGCATTGAGGGGTTATCATGTATATTCCTTTACCTATGTACAATGCTCAGTTCTAATCTGGCGTTACCATTTCCAACATTTATTGGCACACTGGTTCCTTCTCTATCTTACCTAAGCTTGTCCCCCATACACTTGTAGTAGATTCCAAACATTCACAAGTGTTCCTGGCCCCTGTTTTGCCTGATCTTGGATATTAGTCTCATAGTCTTTTTTTATATCACACAAATATATGCAGCCCTTCTGTTTTTGGCCTTTTCCTTCTGACTAATTTCACTCAGCATGATACTCTCCATGTTCCTCCACTTATAGGCAAATTTCATAACTTCATTTTTCCTAACAGTCACTACATGGCATTCCATTGTGTAGCTATACCATAGTTTTTCTTTCTCTCTTTTTTTCTCTCTGTCTTTCTCTCTCTGTCTTTCTTTCTTTCTCTTTCTTTCTTTCTTTCTTTCTTTCTTTCTTTCTTTCTTTCTTTCTTTCTTTCTTTCTTTCTTTCTTTCTTTCTTTCTTTCTTTCTTTCTTTCTTTCTTTCTTTCTTTCTTTCTTTCTTTCTTTCTTTCTTTCTTTCCTTTCCTTCCTTCCTTCTTTCCTTCCTTCCCTTCCTTCCTTCCTTCCTTCCTTCCTTCCTTCCTTCCTTCCTTCCTTCCTTCCTTCCTTCCTTTCTGTCTTTCTTTTTTTCTTTCTTTTTTTCTTGCTTGCTTGCTTGCTTTCCTTCTTTCTGTATCATACAACCATGAGATATATAATTACAAAACTGTTCATTATTGAGTTTCAGTCATTCAGTGTTCCAGCACTCATCCCTCCACCAGTGCATACTTCCCACCACCAATGTCCCCGGATTCTCTCCCTTGCCCTTCCCTAGCCTGCCTCTAAGACAGGCACTTTGCCTCTAGAGCCCGCCCCTCCTTTCTGTTACACACTGTGGCTTGAAATCCATACATTCAGGGTTTATCATGTATATCCTTTTGCCTATGTTGAATGTTCAGTTCTAGACTGGCATTTCCATTTTCAACATTTATTAGGACACTGGTCCCTTCTCTATCTTACCTAACCTCTGACTCCCACGCATACTTGTGGTAGATTCCAAACACTGACAAGTCCTCCCGGTCCATGTTTTGCCTGGTCTTGGATATTAGTCTCATGCCATTTTTTTATGTCCCACAAATGAATGCAGTCATTCTATATCTGTCCTTTTCCTTTGACTAATTTAACTCAGCATGATACTCTCCATGTCCATCCATTTGTAGGCAAATTTCATAGCATTGTTTTTTCTAACAGCTATATAGTATTCAATATTAACTATGTAGATATACCATAATTTACTTATCCAATAGTCTGTTCTCAGGCACTCAGGTTGTTTCCATAGTCTGGATACTGTGAATAGAGCTACTATGAACATAGAAGTGCAGATGGTGTTTCTGCTGTGAGTTTTTGGGCTTTCAGGATATATTCCCAGGAGTGGTATTCTGGGTCAGATGGAAGCTCAATTTCTCAGTTTTTGGAGTAATATCCATATTCTTTTCCAAAAAGGCTGCACCACCGACATTCCCACCAGCAATGGATGACAGTTCCTTTCTCCCTGCATCCATGCCAGCACTGGTTGTTCTTGCACTTTTTTTTTGCTTTTTTGGGGGCAATGGCAATGTTCAGGGTTACTCCTGGCTTTGCACTCAGGAATTACTTCTGATGATGCTTGGGGGACCATATAGGATGCTGGGGATCAAACCTGGGTCAGCCACCTGCAAGGCAAATGCCCTACCCGCTGTGCTATTGCTCCAGCCCTTGTTCTTGCTCTTTTAGATGTGTGCCAGTCTGTGGTGTGAGATAATATCTCATTGATGTTTTGATTTGCATCTTCCTGATGATTAGTGATGATGGACATTTTTTCATATGCCTTTTGGCCCTTTGTATTTCTTCTTTGAGGAAGTTTCTGTTCATTACTTCTCCCCCATTTTTGATGGGGTCTGAGGTTTTTTTTTCTTGTAAAATTCTACCAATGCCTTATATATCTTAGATATTAACCACTTATCAGATGAGTGTTGGGTGAATATTCTTTCCTACTCCATGAACTGTTTCACTGTCCCCCCCCAGGAGACCGTAATCCATATGTCTGTCTCATGCTAGTAGAGCCCAAGGGCTGCTCCAGGAACATAAAGAGCCTTAAACTATTCCATCAGGTCAGAGAATGAGGTCTATAACTGTTACTGGTATTTGGCATATACTGCGGGGACATATGGGATGCCAGGGATCGAACCAGGCCGGCGGGCTGGCTGGCTTTCTTTTCTTTCTTTCTTTCAAAGAAGAACCGTAAAGATGTTAAATATTATGTTATTGGAGCATTTATTTACAATAGCCAAGATCTGGAAGTAGCCTGAGAACCCAATGACAGAGGAATGAATAAAAAATATTTTGCTATAGGGGCTGGAGCAATAGTACAGTGGATAGGGCATTTACCTTGCATGAGACCAATATAGGTTTAATCCCTGTCATCCCATATGTTCCCCCAGCACTTCCAGGAGTAATTCCTGAGTGTAGAGCCAGGAGTAACCCATCAGCATTGCTGGTGTGACTCAAAAAATAAAAACCAAACAAATAAACATTCCCCCACCCCCCAAACAACCAGAAAAAGAACTTGTGGTACATATGTCTATTGAAATACTATTCAGATCACCAATTATTAGGCAGTTAGAAATGATAGAGACTTGAGCGATAATACAGCAGTTAGGGTGTTTGACTTGCATGCGGCCAGCCTAGATTTGATCCCGGTGCCCCATACGGCTCCCAAAACCACTGCCAGGAATGATTCCTGAGGTCAGAGCCAAGAGTTAGCCCTGAGTATCACAGGGTATGGCCCCCAAACAAAAATCCAAAACCCTGCAACAACAAAAAATTAGAAATGATAAAATCTTACTTTTTGCTACCACACGGATGGTATTAGAGGGCATCATGCTAAGAAAGACAGAAAAAGACAAACACTGGGTGTTTGAGCTCATATATAGGACGTAAAGAAACAAAGCAAGGGAACAGACAAAATAAATCCCAAACCAATCACTGGACTCAGGTTACAGAACTGAGGTTGCCAGAGAGAGGGCCAAGTGGGCCACCTAGTGGCTGGAGGGTCTAGTGGTTGGTGGTGGAGGGATATGAGAATATGGCAGTGGATTCTGTGTGACAACTTGCTTTTGAAGAGATGTGAACAAAAACTCCTGAAATATATATATAGTTATATTATATTATGTATATAAATATATATTGATATATAATAATAAATTTAATTTTAAAAATCTCTAGAGATTACTTTAGAAAAAATATAGTGGAAGCTTTAAGACAGCAAGAGAAATACTGCGTTTCCCTGGCACAGACAATGTTATCCAGAGTGTTTATAAAGGAATGATAAACACCATGGCAATAAGACAAATAATGATCTGTGCCCCAAAGGCTATTCCATGTAGTCATGTATTAAACCATAAAAGAAAAAAGAATCAACCAAATTTTCCCCTGGAAAAGCTTAAGAGGCAGAGGGAATAAGGTCAGAATCTATTATGTAACTCAACGGAAAAATACAGATGGCATGAAAAAATAATTCTGAATTTTTTTTATATACCTTGAAATTTACAACTCTGTCGTGTGGAGGAGAACAAAGAGAAAGTGTGTTTATGTGTCTCATCATCTGGTTGTATGAAAAGGGGCAGAATATGTTCATTAATTGAGGCAAGGTCATAGATACCTAATTTTAAAAGGAATTAGACTCAATCACCAGGAAAATTAGGGATTTGAATCCTAGAGATTATGACTCTTATTAGCGCCCTTTTTCCACACTTCCAAGCCTCTTTGCTCTCCTGTTGTCTCTGGTGACTATCAGGAAACTGAAAACTGCATGTTGACCAGCCCATTGTGACCACTTGTCCGAGTGCTTTGCATAAGTAAGATTTGGACTATTGTCTGGTCATTGCAATGACAAAACAACTGGAAGAGGGAGCAGGCATGGAATTAAAATAAACTAAACATAGTCTTTTTTTAGAAGAATATTAGGCAAATTCCAGAAATTATAGCAAAGGAGAACAAGAGTAACCTTACTTTATTCTTGGAGATCAAGTAAATATTTAATAATTTCCAATAATATTAGTGTAGTATTGAGAAATAGAATTGAGAGTGAAAATCAATTAGCAGAAAAACGTTTCTATAGTGTTATGCAATTTTTAAGGCATTTTTCAATTCATCAATTTATTAGGTCATTATAATAATTCTGGCAAAATAATGTTTATTATAAGCCATGGGGGTTGAAGAATAGTATAGATGATGAGGTGTTTGTCTTGCATACAGCTGAACCAGATTCAGTGCTTGGCACCACATGTGCTCTCTTCACCACAACCACCTCCCCCCCATGCCCCAGCCAGTCAGGATTGATCCCTGATTACAAGGCCAAAAAGTAAGCCCCAAGCATAGCCCCAAACTAAAACAATACAAAAGAAGTCATAAGGGAAATGTTTCATTTTTTCACTTTAAAATTTTTATTGTGCTTAGGTTTATTCATTATGATAATATTAATACTTATGATTTATTGGACACAGGTACTACAGTTTTTTGTTTGTTGTTTTATTTTCTGGGCTACACCCAGTGATACTCAGAGGTTACTCCTATGTCTTTATTTAGGAATCACTCCTGGCAGTACTCAGGAAACTCTGGGATGCAGTACTCAGGAAACTTCACGGATCTAATCTGGGCTGGTCGCATGCAAGGTAAGCACCTTGTTACTGTGTCTTTATCAACTCTACCAAAGTGCCTAAGACTATCCACCATTGCCCTTATGCTACTTCTGTCCTTACCTTCTCTGAGGAGGGAAGGTTTTGGGTGCTTAGTCGTAGACTTCTTAGGTGCTACACAAACAACTTAATTAATTATGACTGCTCCCAGAGATTGATGCCACATTCTTATTTATTTATTTGGGGAGTCAGGTGACAGGTTAGGTCATTCCTGTGTTGTCAGGCACCATTCCTGGCTTTGTACCCATTAGTAACCCCTGGTGGGTTGGAGGGACAATGTAAAGTGCTTGGATTTGGACTGAGGTCTTTGGGATCAAGCCCTTTGGCCCTTATGATCCTTATTTTTAAGAAGAGGATATTGAAATGAGTAGATGTTACAGAATAATTGAGCATCACATTCTAGTAGGTGTAAAGTTGAGAACCAAACCCAAGGCTAACTCTGAATTCTGTTCATCACAGCCATACCACACCATTCTTTGCTTTTTGTGTATTCAGGCGCCATCTTTACTACTTGTAGACAGAGTTGCCGAAGGCCTGACCAGTTGAAATGAGCAACTCAAGTCCAAGCTGCCAAGATTTGTCAAAGTCAGATTTTTCTGACTGTGACTTCAGTATTCTTTCAATTTGGAATATCATAAATTAAAGCAAACACTAACTTGGTTATGGGTCAGACAGTCAATATTTTTAGAGTGTTTATAGAAAGGAAGTAATTTTGGCCTGGCAAACGAGCAAACTGAAGGTAGTTTTACATTCCTGTTTCAAAAAAAATCATTCAAATTGGGAAAATTCCCATGAGGTTGGATCACTCTGTGGGATATTTAGGGAGAGCAAACTCCTTCTGCTCCTGATCCAGCCCTTTTTAAAAGCAAAATTTGTAGATTATCTCACTGGGCTTGTTGCCTTCTGAGTCTGAAGCACAAAATTGCTTGGTGTTTGGCAAGATTTGACTGGCAAGAAAGCATCTGTGTGGTTAGCTTTTGCTCCTGGCCCTTGCTGGTAGGAGAAGGCCAGTTTTTATGTAATTGCCCTTATACCCATCCACCTCCATTCTCTCTGGCATGTCAGGAAGTTCAGCCAGGAGAGGAGCAGCGGGGTCTGGACTGTACAATGGTTAGAGGGCTCCAGAGTTCTCTTTCCAAGTTCAACTCTCATCTTCACATTCTGGTAAGAAACTCTTTGTCTCAGTTTTTTCATTGTATAGTGGGTGTTTGGGTGAGCTATAATACAGTATCTTAAGGCTGTGTGTTAAAAGTGGCAGACCTTAATTTCTCAGAGTTCTGGAAGCTGGCTCCATCTGTGCTCAGCATGGCCTGGCTCAGTGAAGGCGCTCTTCTGAGGTTTCTGGGGTGCAGACTGTCATTGTCTCCCTTGTTTCCTTACATAGTAGAAAGGGTGAGATTGCTTTTAGGAATCTCTTTAATTATGTTTTTGGCTCCCCACAAGGTGTCCAAAAGGCCTATGAGTTCCTCCCGGTGATTCTCTGCCAATCTGGTGAGCTGTTTCATGGGAAGACCTGAGAGTGTGGTGCTGCTGAGACCCTATGTGCCAGGGATGACGGGCAATGCTTGGGGACCATTTGAGGCTGGGGATCAAACCTGGGTTGGCTACATGCCTAGAAAGCACCTGAGCCTCTCTTCTACTATCTTTCTGGCCCCTAGGGAGTCCTCTTATAAGGACACTGATCTCATCCAAGGAGACTCCACCCTCATGACCTAATCAGTTTTCCAAATCCCCACTTTTCAACACAAGCACATCTGAGGTTATGATTTTAATATATAAAATTTGAGGGGAGATCTAACATCTAGTTTATTATATTGGGGGATAAGGGTTTTGCTTTATGTGATGACAAGATAATGCATGTCAAGGGCTTAGCCTAAGAGATGATTCACAAGAAACACTCGGCAGGAATTAGCTATAGTTATTAAAGTCTCTGAAGGAAGGAATGAGTGCCTGATTAAGGAAGAGAAACACAGTCTTCTTGTTTGATGTGTGTTGGTCTGGTCATATTTTCACCACTGCTGTCTATCATTGAATTTGGCCTAGCAACAGTAGCTTGAAGGAACCATTTATCGGGAAGGTTTTAAGGAAACAGGTCTAAGTCCAGGACTCAAGCAATAGTCTAGGTCATTGAGCGCTGCTGGTCCCAGTAATTCCACACCACAGTGCCTAGGAGCCCCTCACTCTTGGGCCCTTGCATTGACCCACCACCCTGGTTGGCCAAGAATCACTGGAAGGAGACTCTAGTCCTCCTGAGCAATGTTTGAAGGCCTCCTGTCTCCATTCCCCCAAAATAGGTGTGAGTGTAAGATGCAGAATTTGACTTCAGAATTCCATGAAAGCAGCAGGATTCTTGCATGAGCAGCTCATTAAAAGCAACTTATGATCTTTCCTCATTATTCTTGGAAGAAACCAATTTCTGGTGGCTCTTGGGTAATATTTCACAACAATCTGTTTTCTTTAAACTTTTCTACTTAGTTTTTTTTTAAATCCCACTGTGATAATTTTGATTTCACCATTTTTTTAAAAGCACATTCAGTGTCTAGTGGAAAGAAACCAGTTTCTTTTCAAAGAAAAGCAGAGGGAGGAAAACCCTTGGCTTTATGCTCATGTCTACTTCCTCCCAAACATGTGCTCTCTTTCAACTCCGCAGAGCTGCACAGGAGGAATGTGACTTCAGGCTGCCAGAGCTTCCAGGAAATGGAGCACCAGAAACACAAAGGCAGGGACCCCAGCAGGCCAGGCCTAGAGGCTGGGATGGAAAGGCTGAGAGATTGGTGTGAGAAGCAGCCTGGACCAAAATGAGGAATTTGTCTGAGATGCTGGTGAAATATCAGGCTAGTTTTAGAAGACCTAGAATTTTAATATATTTGGGAAAGACTGGGCAAAAATCATGTGTGTGGGAGAGCCGGCACAAAAGCCAACCCAGCAGGGATGTCTCTAAATTCCAAAAAGTCTTCTCTTAGCCCCAATCTCTTCCCATATTCATGTCCAAAGTCCTCTTTGTATTTCACCAGGACTAATGAATTTTTTAGTACATTTTTGAGTCCTATTCGTTGGCTTCTCCCTAAGTTGATGAAATCTACGTTAGTTGTTTTTGCTTTTCAAGGGGGTTCATAATACGCTTTCTGACAAAAAGCCCTGTATTGGGAAGGATGGTGATGTTGTGCTGAATGTGTCATCTTGTCATTGCTGTCTTGGGAACTGTGGGGTATTTGTCAGCAGATCCCTCTATTAAGGACTGAAGTCAGAGTGTCCCCAAATTGGGAGTATTAAATAATGATTATTTTCCGTCAAATCCACTTGACAAAATTGGGAAAATATTGTCCTCTGACTTCCAAAGACATTTGAAAGTGTCTGAAAACGATTGTCACAACTGAGTTGTGTTGGGCATCTAGTGACTAGAACTAGAATTAAAATTGGGAAGAGCCCAGTGATAAGTAGTAATTCAATGGGTTGTTAGATCTGGAATTTTAATTAATATCATTTAACAAAGAGCAATAAAAGTGTGGAAAAGTGGCCAGTTAAAGGAAAAGAGATTTAGGTTTTCAGAGAGCAAAATGGGGATTCAGATAGAAGGAGAAACTAATGGGTGATATTTGTCTGAGTAAGGTTTGCTATGCCGACCATACTTTCCTTGAAGTTTCTGGCCTACGGGTCTATGGTCCCCATTGTACAATGTGATTTTTAGGAATACAAAAAAAAAAGGTAGAGGAAAACCTCTTCACATACTGAAATTTGTTTTCTGCTTTTAAGCAAATGGCAAAGACTGGACTCATACAGCGTGGGCGTGTGTGTGTGTGTGTGTGTGTGTGTGTGTGTGTGTGTGTGTGAGAGAGAGAGAGAGAGAGAGAGACTAGATATCAAGCTACCTTTAAGACTCAGTGTTGAATCCCTCTCTCTTTGTAATGACATCCTGATAATTTCTTTTACTTTTCTTTTGTTTAAAATTTTCTTAAAATTAAAGCTTAGATAATATGATTTCTATGAAGTTAAAGTTTTTTGTTCTTTTTGTTATTTTGCTTTTTGGCTCACACCCAGCAATGCTCAGAGGTTACTCCTGACTCTGCACTCAGGAATTACTCCTGGCAGTGTTCAGGGGACCACATAGGATGTTGGGGATCAAACCCAGGATGGCGGCATGCAAGGCAAACATCCTACCTGCTGTGCTATCGCTCCAGCCCCAGGAGTTAAAGTTTATGATCTTGATGTACAAAGTTACAGAAATGCATCATATCAAAGTGCTGCCACCCTCCACCACCACTGTCCCCACTTCTGTCACTTCCATTACTAGTGCTTGCCACCCTCCACCAAAATCCCTACATACGTCTCTTCCAGTGTGAGCTCATTTTCCCTGTAACTCTCCCTGCTCTGTTTACCAAGCAGTTCTCTGTAGTCCAAGAGACTACAGATTGTAGTCAGTCATTGTTTATTATGATATTTTGCCCCCTTCTCGCGCCCCTTTCTCTCTCTACTCTACAGACAAGTGAGTCACGTCCTCTTGGTACTTAATCCTTCCCTTTTTCCCTGTGACTTACTTTGCTTACCATGATATCCTCCAGTTCCATCCTTGTTGCAGAGAATTGCCCTTTGAGGTGGGAGCAGCATGTCTCTGTGATAGTTTTTCAGTATTTTCAAGAATGAAAATACTGTGGTCAGAGAGATAGTATAGGGACTAAGGCAGCTGCCTGACAAGTAGCTGACTCTGGTACCACAGCTGGACCCTTAAAGAGTGATACCTGAGCTCAGAGCCTTAGTAAGCCTTGAGCACTGAGGGATTGGGTCCCCCGTTTTTTTTAATCACATCTCCCATTAACATTGGTTGTTTCTAGTATTTTTGTCATTCTCACTGGTGTGGGATGATCTCATTGCTTCGATTTGCATTTTCCTGATAATAAGTAATGAATACATTTCTGTATGCCCACTGGCGATCCTTGTATTTTCTTCAGGGAAGTGTCTGTTAATCTCTCCCTTTTTTCTGATTGCATTTTTTGTTGTTGTTGAGCTTTTTAACATGTTGTATGTCATATATTATCCCTTTATCTGCATTATGCGTATGGTACGAATATTTATCTCACTCAGTAGGGTGTTTTAATTATAGCCCTAGGCTTTTTTGGTCATACAAAAGCCTTTTGATTGATATGGTCCCCATTTATTAATTTAATTTTATGTTTTTAGTTTGAGGGGCCACATTTGACTGTATGAGTGCTCACTCCTGGCTCTGTGCCCAGGGATCACTCCTGGAAGGGCTTTGGTAACCATATCATGTATGAACTAAGATCTGCTATGTGCATGGAGGTAAACACTCCTATCCAATTACCCTTTATTATTATTATTTTTGTTATTATTATTAATTATATTTGCCCTTGGAGTAAAATCATTGAAGTCATCCTTGTGGAATATAGAGTTTTATAGAGTTTTGTTCATGTTTTCCTTAATTTATTTGATGAATTTTGGTCTCATATCAGGTCTTTAATCTAATTTTAGTAACTGTTGTGAATGGTGTGAGACAAAGTTCCAGTTTTAATTTTTATTTTTGTATGGCTATCAATTCAGTTTTCCTATACTTTTTTCTTTCTTTTTCTTTCTTTTCTTTCTTTCTTTCTTTCTTTCTTTTTCTTTCTTTCTTTTCTTTCTTTTCTTTCTTTCTTTCTTTCTTTCTTTCTTTCTTTTCTTTCTTTCTTTCTTTCTTTTCTTTCTTTCTTTCTTTCTTTCTTTCTTTCTTTCTTTCTTTCTTTCTTTCTTTCTTCTTCTTTCTTTCTTTCTTTCTTTCTTTCTTTCTTTCTTTCTTTCTTTCTTTCTTTCTTTCTTTCTTTCTTTCTTTCTTTCTTTCTTCTTTCTTTCTTTCTTTCTTTCTTTCTCCTTCCTTCCTTCCTTCCCTTCCTTCCTTCCTTCCTTCTCTTCTTCCTTTCTTCTTCTTTTTTTTCTTTTCTTTCTTTCTCTTTCGCTGTGAACTTTATTTTGTGTTTTGTTGTTGTTATTGATATTCTTATATTCTTTGTTTTGTTTTTGGGCCACACCCAGCAATGCTCAGGGCTAACTCCTATTATGCACTCAGGGATTATTCCTGTGGTTTTAGGGGACCATATGGGATGCTGGGGTATCAAATCCTGGTTAGCTGCATGTATGGCAAGTACTGTACAATTACATGTACTATTGCTGTACCCCTACCTCCCAGCATCCCAATACCATTTCCTAGGTGACATTTCTAGCCCCAGCCCATGCATCTAGTTCCTTTAGATGAACTAACCATATACTCTTCTTTTCTTTTTTGGCCATACCTGAAAATGCTCAGGGGTTAGTTCATGCTCTGCACTCAGGAATTACTTCTGATGGTGCTTAGGGGACCATACGGGCTCTGCAGGAATGGAGCCCGGCAAGCCACATTCAAGGCAAATGTGCTACCTGCTGTACTATCACTCCAGGCTCAACTGGATATAAATCTAAGAGTTTAGTTATAGGTTCTTTATTCTGTTCCATTGCTGTGAGAGTCTATCTTCATTCCAGTTCTGATTATGGTATAACTTAAAATAAGAAATGCAGTATACCATCTTTTTTTTTTAGAATTGTTTTGAGTATTTTGGGAGTTTTATGATTTCATATAAATTTTAGTATAGTTTATTTAAATACTTGAAGAATGTTACTAGGATTTTAATGAGGATTGCCTGGAATCTGTATAATGCTTTAGGTATCTCCTTTCTTAGTCTTTTGTCTTGGCACTATCTATCTACCATTCAGACTTTCTGTTACTTGTGAATTAATGTAGCTTCATCTCCTCTTGTTAATAGCTTTAAAATTTCAGTGTTTAAGTAACCTCAAAGTTTAAAAAGAAATTGGCTCATTTTTTATGCAACAGGATATCAGAGATCATTCACTAACTCCCCATGGATTAATTGTTCTAGTACAGTATCACCTGGCTAAGAACTTCCAATTTCCCTTTGCCTTCCTCTCACCTTCCTATTATTTCTCAAAGCTCAAGCCAAAGAAAGTGCAGTATGAGTTTAGAAGAGGAAGTTAGACACTTTTCATAATATGTGTGTGTTTCATACAAAGGAATTCCTATTTTTAAGAAACAAATAATGCTGTGGCATAAAATTTTATATGAAAGAGTCTACCTTAAATTTAGGAATTCTGTAACAGCTTTATAAAATTTTTCTTTAATTTACTCTAATTCAATTTTAATATACTTAGTCTTTACAAGCCAGATGACCCCTCACTCCATGAGGGGCCTCCATTTCCACATCCGGACTTCCCCCTCGTCAGAACTCCACCCAGCAGACCAGCCTATCACAGCCTGGCTCACGCGGCCACTTTCAGCTGTGTGGTTCATCAATAAATGCTGGATTTTGAGATGACTACAAGAGTATGCTACCTGCACAGTAGAGCCTGCCAAGCTACCCGTGTCATATTTGTTATGCCAAATACCAGTAACAATTATAGACCTCATTCCCATGACCTAATGGAATGGTTTGAGGCTCTTTATGTTCCTGGAGCAAGCAGGTGCCCTTGGGCTCTACTTGCATGAGACAGGTCATATGGAGATGTTATTGGTGCCCGCTCGAGCAAATTGATGGTGAACGGGAAGACAGTGATACAGTGATTATTAACTTATGAAAAATTTAATTATAAATTCCAGATCTTTATTATGTATGCAGAAATCCTGTGAGAGAAAACATGGGTCAGTAGCCTTTTAATGTTCTCAGAATGTGGCATATTTAGTAGGACAAGTACCTAGTTTAAAAAAATTCCACATTTTAGGGGTAATAAGAATAATCTAATGGCTTATTATGGTAATTAAATGATGTGATTCACACAAGGAACCTGGATTTAGTATATGATCAGTACATAGTTGTTAGTATTATTCCTTGTGGTAGTGAAGATCCTAAGTATTTGAAAATTTTTTCTTTTGAGTTCTTTTATTTCATTGCTTTATCCAATTGATTTCTACTATGAGAAAATTAATTTTTATTTGATGATATATTTAATATATCCTGAAAATATATAACCTAAAAAACCTAAACTTTCTAACAACTTTTAAGTTCACGATCACGATCTTCCCGTTAATCATCTATTTGCTAGAGCGGGCACCAGTAAAATCTCCATATGTCCTGTCTCATGCCAGTAGAGCAAAGGGCATCGGCTTGCTACAGGAACATAAAGAGCCTCAAACCATTATATTAGGTCATGGGAATGACCTAATATAATTGTTACTGGCATTTGGCATGTCAAATACAACACGAGCAGCTTGCTAGGCTTGCCGTGCGGGAGGCATATTCTTTAAACACCTCCAAATAAAGCATTTATTGATGAACCGTGGGCGGCGCTGAGCCAGGGCTGTGATGGGCTGGTCGGCTGGGTGGAGTTCTGAAGAGAGAGAAGTCCGGATGTGGAAAATGGCGGCGCCCGTGGAGTGGGTGGGGGGGGGGTCGTCTGGCTTGTTGTGAGGTTCTGCCGGGGTGGTGGGCCAAGGCTAGAACCCACCATGCCTCCCGACTGCCTCATGAACGGCTGGGCACAGGGAGAGCAAGGAACCGCTCTGCCCCCATGTCTAAGAGTCTCTGGACCAGCATGCCTGGGCCGGATTGAGGAAGAAACTGAGGCAGGGTGGGTGTCGATGATCCGGGCTGTGATGGGCTGGTCGGCTGGGTGGAGTTCTGAAGAGAGGGAAGTCCGGATGTGGAAAATGGCGGCGCCCGTGGAGTGGGTGGGGGGGGTCGTCTGGCTTGTTGTGAGGTTCTGCCGGGGTGGTGGGCCAAGGCTAGAACCCACCATGCCTCCCGACTGCCTCATGAACGGCTGGGCACAGGGAGAGCAAGGAACTGCTCTGCCCCATGTCTAAGAGTCTCATGACCAGCATGCCTGGGCCGGATTGAGGAAGAAACTGCGGCAGGGTGGGTGTCGATGATCCGGGCTGTGATGATCAACTTTTAAGTTGCTCTTAGATATTTTACTTTTATGGCTGGAAACTTCCACAGGATGCTTAGTGAAATCTCATTAAATTATTGTTTTTTCTATTATTTCTGGGGATTCTCCCAAGCAGTTATTAGGAGGCCAAGGACTCTTTCTGGAGAACCTCAGCCATCTGGGTGAGCAATTCAGTACATTTGTCCAAGGATATGGTGCTGCTTGAGCTGCTTGTCATTATAGGGATTAATAATGCAAATATGGATTGCATTATTAATCCCTATAATGACAGGGATTACCCTATTATAACTTTTCTCCTCAAATAATTTTAGTATGTTGACTTTTATATTAAAGGGGTTGCTTAAGAAATAAATTAGTGTGTGCAAAGAGCTGAAATTTTACAGGCACATTTAGGGCATAAAAATGCATTTCAAGTTGACTGTGTTTTGCACAATTCTGACTGTTTAACTCAGTAGTTACTTGTGCAGTGGCCATAAATATAGCAACCATAAGTGAAAAACCTTGAAATGAGAAACACAAGCAAACAAATGAAAGGAGAAAGATATTCAGAGAGAACCATTTAAAGTGATAAGGATTTTCTGAATGAGGCCTCTGTGAAGGCTGACTCACACAAAGAAAGACAGGGTTTATAACAAGATAAACCTTCTGCATTTCACAAGAATAAAAGGATCAGTTGATTTAGGCCAGTCTAGTTCAGGATTGGTTAGTATGCAATGGAACATGCTGATTATTTCTTATTATACTGTGGTTTCTCTAGTAATTATATGTTCCCACTAAAGATCATTCTTTTTATTCAGGCTCTCACCCAGAACTAATTTTCTCTTCTTTATGCATTCTTTATCCACTTGCTAGTCTCTACTGCATTGCATAAATGATCACTTATTGTATTTAAGTATAATTTTAATTTTTGCAGTTTTAACCCAATAGACTCCAAGTTACTTACCACTTAACATTGTATTCACCTTTATCTCAAGGTGCATCTACCAGATTCTACAATGTGCCAAGAACTTAAAAAAATGTTCTAGAAAATGAAGTAATTTCTCAACCCATACAGAAGTGTAGACAGGGTCCTTTTGTAAAGAGACATAGTACACTGACTAATGAAAATGAAGTGATTTTAGTTCCTCTATGTGTATCTGACTTCTCTCTTAAAAGAGTTTGGACTGTATCAATGGTTTTCAACTGGAATTGTACAAGTAGACTCATTCCCAGAACTTAAAAATCTCTAATACCTGAACTTGCTCTGTAATGACTGTATCAGATCCAGGTGCTTGGGCACTTGTATTTTTAAAAGCTTCTCTGTCTCTCTGAAATTTTGTATATAACTGTGTTGAGATATGCAAGGCCAGATGTTCTTTTAACATCTATGACTATGAAGAGCATCTTATCATCTTAACATAATTGAAATTCAAAATCTCTAGTCACTGGAATCATCTTTTAAGTAGTGAATAATATCATCACTCTAGTAGTTCTTGGGAGAACTATGGGACTCTAGTTCATAAGGCAATTTTCTATACTTTGAGTCAGCAAATAGAGAGTTGGTTCGCATATTTTAGTAAAAAAATGCGTAGAAAATTTGAAAAATATTTGATACTTAATAGGATAAATTAATTGTCTGGCAGAGCCCTGTATATGGAATACTCATGCTTCATGGATGCTTGGTCATGGAACCTTATTGCGGTCACTTTCAAATTTTAAGTAGTTTGGTTTGTTATGAGGCTTTGAGATTTCTATTAAAGGATGGAGATTTAGAAAAAAGGCAAATCAAAGACAAACGAAATCTTTCTTGCCCTATAAACTCCTTTATCCATGGCACCATTTCTCTACCCTTTATTGAAAACACCCAAACTGGTTTAGCAAAAGCCTCCTAAAAAGATACTTAGTTTAAAACCCCATTTCAAAGGTCTGCCAAGGTGAGACTTTCCTTGCTAAAATTTACTGTACCCAGGGGACTCTAGAGGCCCCATGGTGACTCCATTCTGCCCTACAGTCTCTAGAATTGGCCTAGGCACCCCTGCTTTGTCAGTTTGGCCCAGCAAGACATATATACTAAGCCTTTGTCACACAGATTCCTACAATTGACAACACTATTCCCTTCCCAGGATCACTTGTATCACTTGTCTTCCCATTCATCGATTTGCTCAAGCGGGCACCAGTAACATCTCCATATGTCCTGTCACATGCTAGTGTAGCCCAAAGGCATCTGCTCACTCCAGGAACATAAAGAGCCTCAAACCATTCTATCAGGTCTTGACAATGAGGTCTATAATTGTTACTGGTATTTGGTATATCAAATAAACACGGGTAGCTTGCCAGGCTCTGCCGTGTGGGTGGCATACTCTTGTATTCGCCTCTCATCTCGTGCATTTATTGATGAACGGCATGGCCACAAAGCAGCCATGTGAGATGGGAAAGCAGCTTTCTGCTGGATGAAGCTCTGATGAGCTGGGGAGTGCGGATGTGGAAAATGGTGGCCCTCATGGTGTGGGGGTTCCTCTGGCTTCTTGTGAGGCTCTGTTGGGATGGTGGGCCAGTGCTAGAACCTCCCTTCCCTTCCAGGTGCCTCATGATCAACTGGGCACAGGGAGAGCTGGTAGCAGCTCTGCCCGTGTATGTGAGTCTCTCATATACATGGATGTGAGGGTGATCTGGCTGCAACACCTCTCACCCCATTGATCGCCAGGGTTGATTCGGCTGATCTGGCAGGCTGGGCAAATGTCCCCTTCCTCCCTTACCGCTCCATGTGCAGCCTTCCTGAAGCTGCATGCTTGGTTGAAGAGGATAGCCTTCCCCCAAATAGAGACAGGCCCGTCTTCGGTCGAGGGTATATGAGTAGCTGCGCTCCCCTGCTAGAACCTCCAAACAAACAAGCATTCTTTTAATCAGCAAACCAATATTATGCAATATATTCTCAATTATTGTTATTGTATTTTGAATTCTACCAGTAAGATTTTGTGGAACTATCTTCTGTTATTCTTAATACCTAGATAATGCTTTTTATTTTGTCTCTTAGTCTTTTACAGAAGTAATTTGCTGGCTGTTGGTCATAAGTGATTTGTATTTATATTTCTTTAGCCATGCTTGCCACTCTCCTTTAAAACCAAAGAGTATTAAACTTGGGAAGCTTTGTCTAGAATGACTTTTAAAGTTAATTCTTCTGTGACTGAATGCTTAACCTTCAGTTCTAAATTCAGTAGCTTCCGATCTAAATTCATGCAGTTAGTATAAAACCCACATATCTATCTGGTGGCAAAAGTTTGAATGTGTGATAAAGTATGAAAAATGGAAAGATCAAGGAGATTATTTGGTAACAAAAAGGATGACTAATGAATATCCTTTTAATACTTCAGTGATTAAGTATTAAAAGAATATTCATTTTACAGATGTAAAGATCTTCAATGAAATACTAGCAAATAGAATCCAAAGACTCATCAAAAGGTTTACCCTAACTCATCTCGGGAATGCAAGGATGGTTCAGCATTCACAAGTCAATCAACATAATACATCATATCAATAAGAGGAAATCAATATCATATGATTATATCAATAGATGCAGAGAAATCATTTGATAAGATTCGATGCCCATTTATGATAAAACTCTCCATAAAATGGGAATTGAAGGTACTTTATTCAATATAGTCAAAGTCATCTACCACAAGACACAGTACACATCATTGTCAATGGGGAAACACTGAAAGCCTTCCCCTAAGATCAGGCACAAGAAAAGGTTGCCCACTCTCACACCATCTATTCAATATTGTGCTAGAAGTACTTGCCATAGCAATCAGGGAAGAAAAGGACATTAAGGGAATCCATATAGGCAAGGAAGAAGTAAATCTATCACTATTTTCAGATGACATGATATTATACCTAGAAAACCCTAAACTTTCTACCAAAACGTTCCTAGAAACAATAGGTACCTATGGTAGTGTCGCAGGGTACAAAATCCATATCCAAAACTCAATGGCTTTCCTATATACAAATAACGAAAGAGAAGAAAAATATATTAGAAAAAAGATCCCATTCATAATTGTGCCACAGAAAATAAAATACATAGGAAACAGTTTAATGAAGAATATAAAGGACCTGTAAAAAAGAAAACTACAAAACACTGCTTCAGGTATTAAAAGAGGACATGAGGAAATGGAGGCACATTCCATGCTCATAGATTGGGAGAATAACATTGTCAAAATGGTAATACTTCTTAGAGCTTTATACAGATTCAATGCAGTTCCTATAAGGATACCCATGGTAGTCTTCAAAGAAATTGACCAAACACTCCTGAAATTTGGATGGAATAATAAACCCCCATGAATGGCTTAAAGAATCCTTGGGAAAAAGAAGATGGGAGGCATCACCTTTCCCAACTTCAAACTGTACTACAAAGTGGTAGTAATTAAAACAGCATTGTATTGGAATAAGATATACCTAAACACCTAGGGAATAGAACTGAATATCCTGACATACAGTTGCAAATATATGATCACTTATTGCAAAATATATAAGTAGAGCAAAGAATGCCTTTTTGAGATGTGATACTGGGAAAACTGGGCAGCTACATGTAAAATAAATGAAGTTTCTAACACCATGCACAAAGGCCAGATCAAAATTGATTGAAGATATCAACATCAGACCTGAATCTATAAGGTAAATCAAAGAAAATATAGGCAAAACCCTCCACAACATTGAAGCTAAAAGGCATCATCAAAGATGAAACACTACTGACAAAGCATCTAGAAGCCAAGATAAAACACATGGGATTATATGAAACTGAAAAGCTTCTGCACCTCAAAAGAAATGATGACCAAGATACAAAGACATCTGACAAAAGGGAAAGATTATTTACCCAATACCCATGTGATAAGGGGTTAATAGCAATAAAAGGCCCTGGTAGAACATTTCAAGGAAAAAAAATCCAACCCTATTAAGAAATGGGGAGAAGAAATGAACAGAAATTTCCTCAAAGAAGAAATTTGAATGGATAAAAGGCATATGAAAAAAGTGCTCTTCATCATTAATCATCAGGGAGTTGCAAATCAAAACAACAATGATATATCAATCTCATGCCACAGAGACTGGCACACATCCAAAAAGCAAGAAGAATCAGTGCTGGGGTGGATGGGGGGAGAAAGGGACTCTCATCCACTTTTGGTGGGATTGCCAACTGGTCCAGCTCTTTTTAGAAAATATGGGGCCGGAGCAATAGTCCTGTGGGTAGGGTGTTTGCCTTGCATTCAACTGATCCGGGTTCAATCCCGTCATCCCATATGGTCCCCTGTGCAGTGCCAGGAGTGATTCCTGAGCGCAGAGCCAGGAGTAAACCCTGAGTATCACTGGGTGTGACCCAAAAAGCAAAAAAAAAAAAAGAAGAAAAAAAAGGAAAACAATATGGACTTTCCTCCAAAAACTGGATATTGAGCAATACCAGTCCTTGGAATATACCCTGGAGACTCAAAAACACACAGCAGAAACACCATCTGCACTTCTGTATTCATTGCAGCTCTATTCACAATAGCCAGATTCTGGAAACAACTTCAATGCCCAAGAATAGAAGACTGGATAAAGAAACTGTTGTACATTTATACAATGGAATACTACACAGCTGTCAGGAAAGATGAAGTCATGAAATTTGCCTATAAGTGGATCACTTGATCACTGATCACTTGAATCCCGTTATTCATCAATTTGCTCGAGCGGGCGCCAGTAACATTTCCATTGGACCCTATCACGTACCAATGTAGCCCAATGGCATCTGGTTGATTCAGGAATATGAAGAGCCTCAAAGCGTTCTTTCAGGGTCTTGACAAGGAAGTCTGCCTATCTTGCAGGTGGGCGGCCACGTGATCTTTTGACATCCCGTGGGATCCAGTCGGTAACGGTTCCAGTCCAGCGGTCGTCTCTAAATCGCATTACATGTCCAGCCCATCTGATTTTAGATGCCTTGGCAAATGAGACAGCATCCCTGATTCTGGAATAGCGATGGAGGTCAGAACTCCGGATTCCTTCGCTCACTTGAGTGGGGCGTGATATTCCAAGCATAGCTCTTTCAATTCCTCTCTGGGAGACCCGAATAGCATTCTCATCCTGCTTTCGTAGGGCCCAGGTCTCTGAGGCGTATGTTAATGCAGGAGAATGGTGGAGTCAAAGAGATGTGCCGGAGCCGAGGTTTCTTTGTACTTTGAGCTGTTTATTCGCTGCCTTTGAAGGCATTCCATGCCGCTCTCTTCCCTCCTGTGCAACTCAGGTTTTAGGTCGTTCATCATGTTGACTTCTTGACCTAGGTACACATAACTGCTGCATTCTGAGATGTTTGTTCCATTGAGAGTGAATGGGGCCCTGGAACTAGTTCATTTTTCATAAACATAGTTTTCTTTAGATTCAGTTTTAGACCTATCTTTCCACATTCTCGGTCAAAGTCAGCCAGCATTTGTGCCGCTTGGCTAATGTTTGGTGTTATTAGAATGATGTAATCAGCGAAGCGGAGGTGGTGTAGTTGCCGACCATCTATCTTCATTCCCATTCCTTCCCATTCTAATTATCGCATGATGTTCTTGAGGGTGGCGCTGAAGAGTTTTGGTGAAATGGTATCACCCTGTTGAACCCCTCTTTTGACATCAATGATCACTTCCTTGTAGAATGGTGAGATCCTGGTGGTGAATCTGTAACAGAACTCATGAAGGATCTTGATGTATTGAGTTTGAACACCGTGTTTGGATAGGTCTTCTATGACTGCTTCAGTCTCTACAGAATCAAAGGCTTTCTTTAAATCAATGATCGTGAGACAGAGTGGCATCTTGTACTCCCTACAAACCTCAATGAGCTTGGTTACCTTGTGGATATGGTCGATTGTGCTGAATCCTTTCCCGAAGCCAGCTTGCTCGCATGGTTTCCTTCATCTAGTGTTCTGCCAATCCTGTTTTGGATGACTCATGTAAACAGCTTGTAGATGATGGACAACAGGCAGATGGGGCAATAGTTGCCGATGTCGTGAATGTCTCCCTTCTTGAACAGTAGAACTGTCCTGCTGGTTTTCCATTGGGAGGGCATCTTGCATTCAGACAGGTAGCATGTGAAGAGCCGAGCTAGTGTATTGATGAGTACCGATGGCAGATTCTTCAGGTGTTCGGGTCTGACTTTGTCTGGGCCTGGTGCTGTTCCCTTCTTTACGGACGAAATGGCATGTCATATTTCAGAAGGGAGAATGTTGGGAATGACATATGCATCCCATGGAATTTGGTATGTGGGCAGGTGGATGTGGCTATCAAAGAGATCTGAGTAAAAGTCATGGATAATCTTCTCCATTACCTTTCTGGAAGATGTGATAGATCCATCAGGGCGTCGGAGGGTAGTCATCTTGGTCTTATAGTTGGCGAAGGACAGGTGGGTGGTGCAAATGCTTTTCCCGACTTCTGCTGCATCTTCCAGTATTTCTGCTCTTCTGTCTTTGAGGTCTTCTTTTATCACTTCTCTGCACCGTTTATCAAGCTTGGACGTTAGCATTTGGTCTCCTGAGGCTTGCTCCTTGCCATATTGGCGAATGAGCTGGAGAGTTTCTGAAGACAGGCATCCTTTTGTGTCTTTCTCTCTCTCGGCATTCTTCGCACAATCATGGAGCTGCTGAACCAGTCGGTTGTATTCTTCATCGATGTCGTCAATGGTGGTATCTTCCCATGTTGCTGCAATGGTGCCAAAGAGTTCCCAGTTGGTGGTCGTTCTGGGAGTTCTCCTCTTAAACACTGCAGCCTTTTCTCCCCATTGAGTGAAGTAGAATTTTTGCATGAAGGAGACGGTGGTCCAATCCTGTTTGGAATTTGGGGATGACAGCAGCATTGGTCAGACAAAACCGTCGATTGAAGATGATGTGGTCAATTTCATTGTGGAACTGTCCACCAGGGAGATTCCCAGGTCCAACGTTTTGCTTCAGCCTTCTGGAACTGTGAGTTCCCATGAATGGTCTTGGTGGACATGATGAACTCAGATAGTCTCTCACCCTGTTTGTTCCATTCTAGGCCATGGGTCCAGATGTGGAGTTCCTCAGCCGATCTTCTTGGTCCTATTTTGGCATTAAAATCACCGACTATGATCTTGTAGAAGGTGTGATCTTTTTTTTTAGAACTCCTCCAGTTCCTTGTAGAATTTCTCAATTTCATCTTCCTTGTATGTGGATGTTGGTGCGTAGACAATGAAGATAGAAATTGCTGGCAGTGGGCCACATCTCTTCAAGTGTAATCATCCTATCCGGTTTGTTAGGCTTTCAAATGAATCAATGTTGACGGCCATGTTCGTGTTGACAAGGACACCAATGCCACCGACGCCTCTTTCGTCGCATGTTCCAAGGAACAATTCTTCTCAGGTGTCAAATACAGCATGATGCGACTGACGCCTCCTCGTCTCAGTCAGACCAATGATGTCATACTTGATCTTTTGCGCTTGTACCATCAGATCCTCGATATATGCCTCCGATGCCAGCGTATGTGTATTGAAAGTACAGACAGTCATTTTAGTCCTTCTTCCTTTTTGGCAGCCTAGGTTGGCCATGACATTTTATCAGACACTGCTTGTCCGCCTTTCTTACTGCTGCCGTACAAAGGGCCCTTCAGGGTCAGGAAAATGAACATTACTGTTACTGGTTTTGGCATATTGAACATGCATCGGACAGCTTTCCAGGCTCTTCCATGCGGGTGCTATACTCTCATTACCTTGTGAGGCTCTCTCAGAGGGGTGGGTAGAATATTCATGGTAATTTGGAGGTAAATTGCGTTGCTTGCGGCTGCGCACAACAGGGAAAGCTGGTATCTGCTTTGCCGGGTGTATCTCTGTCTGTGGCTCAAGCATTCCTGAGCTTGAAATACTCTCCTCTGAAGGGCGGGTCTCTGCAGAGTGGGTCCTTGTAGGCTGGGTTTCTGACAAGCTGGGCTGGAGACTGGCTTAATATCTTGGGTGGAGATCTTACCAGCTGTGGAGTGTAGATAGTGAAGATTGCTGCCAGCAAGGTGTGGGGTTTCTCTTGGTTCTTCTGAGGCTCTATCGGGATGGTGGACTCCAGGTCGAAGTCGCTCTCGTGGTCCGTGGAATGCATGGAGTTCAACGGGAAAGCTGGTATCTGCTCTGCCGGGTGTATCTGTGTATAAAAGGATGGACATGAAAAATTTGTGCTCAGAGATATGGTCAGAAGGAAAAGGACAAATATAGAATGACAGCATTCATCTGTGAGATATTAATATATACCAGTGTTCTACCAGTTGTTAGAAATGGTAATACCAGACTAGAACTGAGCATTGAATGTAGGAAAAGGTTTTACATGATAATCCCTGAAACTAACCCTAACCTAACCCTAACCCTAACCCTAACCCTAACCTAACCTCTAACCCTAACCCTAACCCTAACCTCTAACCCTAACCCTAACCCTAACCTAGCCCTACCCTAACCCTAACCCTAACCCTAACCCCCTAACCCTACCCCTACCCCTATTTTGGGGTATGGGTATGTATGGCAAGCCACAATGTCTAAGAGAAGGGAGAGTGTAGGAGGGAAGGAGAGAGAGAAAGATAAAGAAAGAGACAGAGAGAAGAGGGAAAATGTCTGCTATAGAGGCAGTTGGGGGGTAGGGAATCTGGGGATATTGCTGGTGGAAAATGTGCACTGGTGGAGGGATGGGTGCTGCCCCATTATATGACTGGAAACCAGTCATGAACATCTTTGTAATTGTTTATCTCATGGTGTTATAATAAAAAAATAATAAACCCGTTGTATCACTTATCTTCCCATTGTTCATCGATTTGCTTGAGCGGGCACCAGTAACATATCCGTTCTTCCCTGTCACGTGCTAGTGTAGCCCAAGGGCATCTGCTCATTCCAGGAACACAAAGAGCCTCAAACCATTTGCTCAGGTCATGGGAATGAAGCCTATTATTGTTATTATTTTTGACATATCTAATACAACATGGGTAGCTTGCCAAGCTCTGCCGTGCGGTGGGATAAATAAATGAAATAAAATTCTAAAGTAAACTTTCTAAAAAAAAACTCAGGGATAACTAAAAAAAAGATGTTCATTTTGAATTTTTTAATATTTTAAAGGGGGTCCTCTGAATGAAGAGGAACCCCACACTATGAGGGCAGTTATTTTCAACATCTGAACTCCACAGCTTGTCAGAGCTCCACCCAAGAGAAAAGCTGATCTCAAGCCCTGCTCCTCAGAGTCCCACTCTACAGCGAAGCCTGTTTCAAGCCTAGGTATGCTTGATCCAGAGCTTAAGATACACAGGGCAGAGCTGCTACCAACTCTTCCTGTGCTCAGCTGATCATGAGGTGGCTGGGAAGGAAAGTGGGTTCAAGCCCTGGCCCACCAATGCAAAAGAGCCTCGCAAGAAGCCAGAGGAACTCTCACACCATGAGGGCCGCCAATTTCAACATCTGGCCTCCACAGCTCATCAGAAGCTCCACCCAAGAGAAAAGATGATCCCCACTCCCCCCCACCATTGGTTCATCAGTAAATGCACGAGATGAGAGCCTGCTACTGAGAGTATACTCCTGCACAGCAGAGTCTGGCAAGCTACCCATGTCGTATTTAATATGCCCAAACCAGTAACAATTATAGACCTCATTCCCATGACCTGAAGGAATGGTTTGAGGCTCTTCGTGTTCCTGGAGCGAACAGATGCCCTTGGGCTACACTAGCATGCGACAGGACTTATGGAGATGTTACTGGTACCTGCTTGAGCAAATCAATGAACAGGAAGACAAGTGACAAGTGACAATATTTTCAAAGTATTGAAAGTAGGTAAAGGTATTTGCATGATAACCATTCAGCGTCTGTATTATAAGCCACAATGTGCAAAAGGAGAGAGAGAGACAGAGAGAGAGAGACAGAGAGAGGGAGAGAGAGATAGAGAGAGCTGCCTGCTATAGAGGCAGGTTGGATGGCTTGGGTGGGGGGAGGAAACTGGGGATATTTGTTGATTCAATAATAAAATTAAAAATTTAGATTTAGATATTTGTAAGGGTAGTTTTAATCTTTGTTCACAAGGTTCATCTTGCAAATGCCTTACTCTAAGTTTCATTCTCTAGAGTAAAAGAGGTCAAAGTTTCCCTAATCAGTGAAGACTGTAGTTACTCTCCCCTGGGGCACCCTCTCGATCTGGCTGAGTGCTTCGAGCATGCTTACTAGTGTCTTATCTTCAGTCTTGATTGCCTCTGTCTGATTCCTAACAGAGCAGATTCTCAAATATAATCCTCAGAGCTGGGGCAGTAGTAGTTTTGAGTACAATTAGGATGAGGGTTGGGGGGGAGGAAAGGACTGAGTGAGGGTCTCCCCCCCACCCCCAAAAAGGGGAACCCAAGTGAATCTGGAACCTCTGCACGAGACATTAGTTACTGGTGTGAGCTGGATACTAGCCCCATTTTTATCATTTGCGAATTTATTGAAAATGCAGTTTTGGTTGCTTCCCTAGATCTACTTAATCAAAACCTCACATATATCAAGCTCCCCAGGTGAATTTTATGTCAAATCCAAGACTGGCTGGTAGTTGGTTTGAAAGGTCCGAGAGATTTTCCTGCCTCTGTCATTTCTGATGATGATTTTCCAGAGGGCCAGTGACCACAGCATCTTCCTTGCTGCACCACAGATACAGGGACATCATTGCTGATATCATTGCTAACTCCAGCTAATGACTGGTCATCACTATCCAGATGAGCATCTGAACTAACTAAACTCACTGTACCCTAAACTACTTCTTCTGTAGGTGGAATATAGCTCAGTAGAGTGATAACCTTTATCAAACTTAAGTGATTGCTATTCTAATTATTTGGATGAAGGGAAGGAAATTCCCTTCATCCAAACTTTAAATATTGCCATCCTAATTATTAGGATAGCAATATTCTAATATTCTAATACCATTATTAGCCATGTGAATGACTTTCTGCTCATCCTACTTTTTCGGTCTGTCTTTCTTGGTCTGGAATGTTCTGGAATGACTCAATGCCTGTCACTGGGATGACTCCAGGTAGCTCTTGCCCCTGAATCCTGATCAAATGAACTCCTAGATGCTGAGTGAAAGAAGAAAGATGGCTTAATTTTCATATTTTGTTTTGGGGCCACACTCAGTGGTGCTCAGGGATTACTCCTGGCATGTGTCAGGTGACCCAAGGATCAAATTCAGGTCAGTCACATTCAAGGCAAGCACATTACCCATGATGCCATCTCCTTTTCCCCTAATCTGACTTTCTCAGGTCAGCTTCTTACAGACCAAATTTCCTGACCCTGTATCAACCTTTCTCCAGAATGGTTGACTGTAGGATTATCCATTTCAGGAAATTCAAGGGGAAATTCCCTTCATCCATGGAGGTGCTAGCTAACATATAGAGTTTAAATAAGTACGTTTCCTCAAATTGAGGTAATTTGGTCTTAAATAACACCACATGTGTGGTAGAACTAGCCTGGGAAGCTTTCTTTATATTGTTCAATCTCTCATTAAAATCCCCAAACTTGACAATCTAGCCTCAATCTTCAGTTACCTGGTTATATAAAGGATCATATGATATGCTGTCTAAAACTCCTTGAGAACAGATTATATATTCACATAGAAATCTAAGAAGAAAAGTTGTGGGGTCGGAGCAATAGCCCAGTGGGTAGGGCAGTTGCCTTGCATGCGGCCGACCTGTGCCGGCCCGGGTTCAATCCCGGCATCCCATATGGTCCCCCAAGCACCGCCAGGAGTAATTCCTGAGTGCAGAGCCAGGAGTAACCCCTGAGCATTGCCAGGTGTGACCCAAAAAGCAAAAAAAAAAAGTTGTGATTAAAGGGGACCTGGCTGAGATAAGCATATATGGTGTAATTTTCTCCTGATCACTTTAAACAATAAATGTTAGAAACTAATAGATAAACTTCCTTTTTTTTTTTTTTTTTCTTTTTGGGCCACACCTGGCGATGCTCAGGGGTTACTCTTGGCTCAGGAATTACTCCTGGCAGTGCTCGGGAGACCATATGGGATGCCTGGGATCAAACCCGTGTCAGCCACATGCAAGGCAAATGCCCTACCCACTATACTATCGCTCCAGCCCCTAGCTTCCACTTTTGAATCCCATTTACCCTGATTCTAAAGAGATTGGATATTGCTAATATATTTGAAATGAACTTCATAAATGACTTTGGCTTGCTCAACATAATGTAGGAAATTCTGCTGAATGTAGGAGACCCTACTAAAAACTTCGTTACCATCTTAGAGCTTCTATATTAGTTAAAAATTATACATTGGGGCTGGTTGGAGAGATAGTATGGTGGATTGCTTTTTAGCCAAAATAGGCTCGGTTCCTGGTATCCCATTTGGTCCTGGAGCACTTCTAGGAGTAATTCCTGAGTGCAGAGCCAGGAGTAAGCCTCCTGAGCATTGCAGTGTATGGCCCCCAAACCAAAAACAATAAAAAGGAAGAGAAAAGAAGAAATCCAGTTTTGATGACTGAATGAAGTTTTTCTGTCAAATATTTTCTAGGGATTGAATATCAGAAATAACAATGATCGAATGGCCAAAAGGCATATGAAAAAGTGTTCTTCATCTTTAATCATCAGGGAGATGCAAATCAAAACAACAATGAGGTACCATCTCACACCACAGAGACTGGCACACATCCAAAACAGCAAGAACAACCAGTGCTGGCGTGGATGTGGGGAAAAAGGACTCTGATCCACTGTTGGTGGGAGTGCTGACTGGTCCAGCCCTTTTGGAAAACAATATGGGCATTCCTCCGAAAACTAGATATTGAGCTCCCATTTGATCCAGCAATAGCACTCCTGGGAATATACCCCAGAGACCGAAAAACACATAGCAGAAACACTATCTGTACTTCTTTATTCATCTCTGCGCTATTCACTATAGCTAGAATCTGGAAACAACCTAAATGCCCGAGAAAAGAGGACTGGCTAAAGAAACTGTGGTTCATCTACACTATGGAATACTATGCGGCTGTCAGAAAAGATGACATTATGAAATTTACCTGCAAATGGAGGGACATGGAGACTATCATGCTGAGTGAAATTAGTCAGAAGGAAAAGGACAGATATAGAATGACTGCATTCATTAATCACGACATAAATAGATACCAGTGTTTTACTAAATGTGGGAAATGGTAATGGCAGATTAAGACTCACCATTGAATATACACAAAGAGACTTAAGTGATAAACTCTAAATACCTGCAGGGCTAGCCACAATGTGTAAAATAAGAGGCTGAGAGATGCAGAGACAGAGAGAGAGAGAGAGAGAAAAGAGAGGAAACTGGGGTACCTGCTATTAAGGCAGCATGGGGGTGGGCAGGAGGGGTGGGGTACATTGGTGGTGGAAATGGGGCACTGGTGGAGGGATGGGTGCTGGTATACTGTATTACCAAGAACCAATTATGATCACCTTTGTAATTGTATGTTTCACTGTGGTATAATAAAAAAAAAAAAAGAGAGGGGAGAGAGATGCAGAGACAGAGAGAGAGGCAGAGAGAGAAAGAGAGGAAACTGCGGTACCTGCTATTAAGGCAACCTGGGGGTGGGCGGGAGGGGGTGGGGTACATTGGTGGTGGAAATGGGGCACTGGTGGAGGGATGGGTTCTGGTATACTGTATTACCAAGAACCAATTATGAACACCTTTGTAATTGTATGTTTCACGGTGGTATAATAAAAATTAAAAAAAATAAGGAAAAAAAAGAAATAACAATGAATAATAAACAGGTTATTAAATTTAATAAAACTTTGCATCTGTAGAAGTTAAATTTTGCATTTGTAAAAGCCAAAAGTCAATTTTGCAAACACTGTTACATTTTATAAAAAACTCTGAAATTATATACAGACTATATTAGTTCCACTTTAAGGATTTGAAAAATAAGAGCAATTAAAGTAGTTGGAAATTAGTGAACTCTCAAATCTGTCTTTTGAGACCTCAAAATAATTAATTTTTAAAAATTTATTAAAATTTAATAAATCAAAAGGTCTAATTTTAGTCCTTTATCTCTGATAAAAAAAACTTGAGTGCTAGAGAGATAGTATGTTGAGCACTTGTACAAACCCAGGTTTGATCCCCAGCACTCTATATGGTCCCTTGAGTGATCACTGAGTGATTCCTGCCAGAAGTTATCCCTGAATGGACATTCCTCCAAAGACTAGAAATTGAGCTCCCATTCAGCCCAGTCATACCACTCCTGGGAATATACTCTGGAAAGCCAAAAACACATATCAGAAACACCATCTGCACTTTTATTTTCATAGCAGCACTATTAACAATAGCAAGAATCTGGAAACAACCAGCATGCCCAAGAACTGATGACTGGATAAAGAAACTGTGGTACATCTACACATTGGAATACTATGCAGCTTTTCGGAAAAATGAAGTTATGAAATTTGCTTATAAATGGATGGGGATGGAAAGGATCATGTTGAGTAAAATTAGCCAGAAGGAAAAAGACAGATATAGAATGACTGCATTTATTTGCATTATGTATACATATATATGTATATATACATACATACACATATACACATATACATATATACATATATACATATGTACATATATACATATATAATGTTATATATACATATATAATGTTATATATACATATATAATGTTATATATACATATATAATGCTATATATACATATATAATGTTATATATATATATATATTGTTTATATATATATAAAACAATCCCAATATCCAAGGTCAGACAAATCATGGATCAGGAGATCTTGTCAATAGGTGTAATCTACCAAAAACGTGTGGGAGTCAGAGGTTAGTTAAGACAGAGAAAGGAACAGTGTGTTAATAATCGTTGAAAATGATAATACCAACCTAGAAGTAGCATTGAATATAGGCAAAAAGATACACATGATTACCTCTAAATATATATATATATTGCAATCCACAATGTGTAAGAGAAGGAAAAGAGAAAGAGAGACAGAGAGAAAGAGAGAGAGAAGAGAGAAAGAAAGAGAAAGAACCTGCCATAGAGGCAGGCTAGGGAAGATGGGGCCATTGGTAGTGGGAAATTGGCACTGGTGGAGGGATGGGTGCTGGAACACTGAATGACCGAAACCCAAACATGAGCATCTTTGTAATTGTATATCTCACATGGTATAATAAAATTTAAAAAATGTAAACAATGTTATCCCTGAGTTCATAGCCAGGAATAAGCCATGAACACTGCCCAGTAGAGCCCCAAACAAAAAAGAACTTGAATTCAAGCAAATAGTGTAGGTTGTATGATGATCATTAGTAAATGCACCTGAGCTTACATTATCTGTTGAAATGTCTGTTTTCTTATAATAGATCATTTTTGATAATCTGTCTTCATAGAACTTCAAAAATTAATAAAACAAAAAATTAATAAAACATAAACAAAAAATAAAATTAATAAAACACAGACCAGAGCTCCTCTCCAAACTCTTTATTCACATTCTTTTCTTTCTCCTCCCCCTCTCGTTTATTTGTTTGTTCCTAGACCACACATGCTGTGTTCAGGAGTTACTACTGCCTCTGTACTCAGGGATCACTCCTGGTAGGCTTGGTGATCATTTGAGGTGCTGGAGATTTAACCCTGATTGTCATGGCATATTCAAAGCAAGCACCCTACCCTCTACCCTCTGAAATACCTCTCCAGCAGTCTTTTCTCTCTTTGATTTCCCCCCTCAAATAATAGCCTCCCTCCTCCCACGGACCTCCCCTTCCCTGCCCCCCCCCCCCACACACACACACTTGACTCGTCTGGGTTTAACTTGATTTTGAAAGGAGTTCCTGTTACCATCCCAAGATGACTCAGTGTGAAGGAAACCACAGCAGATGCAGGGAAGGAAGCGGAGGAGGGGGTGTGGAAGGGAGGGGAGTTGAGGGTTGGGCAGGTGTGGAGTGCAGCTTAGCACAGATATGTCCAGACTGGTATTCTGATATGTTCCCTGCTGCTCTGGAATCTCTGTAAACACAGGGATTTGTCTGGAATGACTTTACAGCTCAGCAGGAAGCTTGCTAAGAGCCAAAATTCTCCAATTGCGAGCACTCTCAGAAATCAAGGGAGGAGATGCTCTCAGTCCAGCTTTGCCCCCTGCCGGGGTTGCCAGTACTCATTTAAACTGGGACACAGTAGCAGAGGCTGAATTTTACTGTGGTTTCTGCTCTGGTAGCAGGGACTTAGGATAAAATGAACCTTGCTAAAACATGAACTACATCTTTGTGCTGTTCTGGTGAGCCCCACCCTAAAATGTCACAGGAAAGCCATCAAATACACACACACAAAGACACAGACACAGTCAGACAGACAGACAGACAGACACACACACACATACAAACACACACACAAAAGTACTCCCCATTCTTAATGATTTTTTAAAGATCAGAGCATTATGATTTTACTCAGAAACACTTTTTCTTCTCAAAAATATTGTTGTGTACTATTTATCTGATTATAAGAAAGACCCTATCCATACAAGGTTTATTTAAAATTAGGCTTTTAACAAAAAATTTTTAATGAGAAGAGTATAAATCTTTTCAGCTGTGATTTTAATCTCGTCCATGATTACCTTAATGGCATTTTCTGAGTAGATCTGAGTAGTAGTATTGCCTCACTACTACAATGGAGACCTAAGGCTTTTGAGTAGAGAAAGAATGATTGCGAGGGCAAGAAACACATGACCAGTGTCTCTGGCAGGTGACCTGAGATACATGTCTGCTGTTAAGGGCACTGGAGAGCCTCAGGTAAAGCCACAAGGAAGCACAGTTGAGGAAGCAAGAGAAGGGCCACACTGAAGATTCTCCTGATCAACAGTGCCCGTAACTTCCCTCACACAACCTCCTGCCAGGTGAACTCTTAGATGCACCTTGATAATTTACCTTACGTAAGATAATGTAGAGTGGCTTTACAAATTCAAATCATGGTAAGCTACTAGCTATAATATGGTAATATGGTTTGCCAGAGGAGCAGAACATGAAAGACTGCTGTATATCTTTCTAAATCTATCACCATCCATATTCATATACAGACCCACATTAGTACCTATATCCAAGCAGAATTCCAATTTAGATTTTTGGATCAATCACCTCTCTCCTCTGAGCATGTTTCTCTCTCTTTCTCTCTCTCTCTCCGTCTCTGTCTCTCTCATTGTTTTTCTCTCTCTCTTCTTCCAGATGTAGTTTGAGGAACTGATTTATGGAAACAAAGATGGCAAGTTCAAAATCTATAGGGCAAGGAGGCAGTTACAGATTCAGCTAAACATTTTTTTTTTTTGCTTTTTTGGGCCACACCCAGCGATGCTCAGGGGTTACTCCTGGCTCTGCACTCAGGTATTACTGCTGGCGGTGCTTGGGTGACCATAGGGGATGCCAGGGATCGAACCGGGGTCAGCTGCGTGCAAGGCAAATGCCCTACCTGCTGGACTATCGCTCTGGCCCTAAACATTTGTTTTGCAATCTGGAGTCAGAAGACTAAGCAGGAAACATTATTATTACTTTATTTTTTTGGACCACACTGGCAATGCCAAGGGGTTACTCCTGGCTCTGCACACAGAAATTACTCCTAAGCGGTGCTCAGGGGACTGTATGGATGCCGGGGATTGAACCTGGGTTGGCTGCATGCAAGGCAAACATCCTACCCACTGTGCTATTGCTCCAGCCCCTAGAAGGAAACTCAGGCTCTTTTATCCCCTTCAGAAAGAATGTGCTCATATTCCATTTCAAAAGTTATTCTTATTAAGGCACTTACAAAGTTACTCATATTTAAGTTTCAGGCAAACAATGTTCAAATATTAATTCTGCCATCAGTATCAGCTTTCCTCTATCCATATCTCCAAGGTCCTCCCATACCTTAGCTCGCCTCCTTATCAGGTACATTTAAAAATTTTTTTTTATTTTATTATACCACCGTAAGATATACAATTACAAAGAAATTCATGTTTGGGTTTCGGTCTTACAGTGTTCCAGCACCCATTCCTCTACCAGTGCCCATTTCCCACCGCCATGTCCCCAATCCCTCCCGCCTCCTCTAGTCTGCCTCTATGGCAGGTTCTTTATCTTTCTCTCTCTCTTTCTCTCTCTCTCTCCCTCTCCTTCCTTCTCTTATGCACGGTGGATTACAACACATACATTTAGAGGTTATCATGTGAATCTTTTTGAACATTTTTTATTTGGTTCTTACAGTTTGGATAACCTGCTTTCATTGTTGTTGGCTCTGTGGTTTATACATGTAGATATAGCACACCTGTGTGCCACTAATGTGCTTGAGGCCCCTGCCCTTTGTCCCTCCCTGCCCTTTGTCCCTTTGCCCCTATCACTTCCTGTGCAACTCTTCTTATCCCCCCCATCAATTTCTTTCCTTCCCCATCCTTTGGTTTGTATGGTCTAGAGTGACTTAGATATCCCCCTTAAATATTTTCTATTCCCTTGAGGTGATCCTGTGTTTGTCATTCTAACAACCAGAGTACCCAAGAACTGATGACTGGATAAAGAAACTGTGCTATATCTACACAATGGAATAATATTCAGCTGTTAGGAAAAATGAAGTTATGAAATTTGCCTATAAGTGAATGGACATGTGTCGGGGCGCTCCGCCGGGGTCCCCGACAGTGCTGGGAAGCGAGTTCCCTTCTACCTCCGAAGCCGGCGAGGGAATGGATGGACACTCAGGAATCCGATGCGGTTTTAGAAGGCTTTACTTATCACAGGTTCAGGCATACAAATCAGCAAAAGGAAAAACCCGATGCTTAGGATTCCAGGCTAGAACCCCAGCCACGTGTAGGCCAAGATGGCGACCACCACGTGTAAAACTTCCAAGGGAATAAACGCTCACAAGGCGAAATCCCACCGGGAAGAAGAAGCCCGGGAGAGCGGGAACCGGCAGGTTTATACCCCCCCCGCAACTCAGACCTTCCTCCCATTGTTATGGAAAGCAGGGAGGGTCCAATGCCCTAGGTAATCCCTCCCTGCATCTCACCTAGGGCCTTTACTGTGCTAATGTTTTGAGCCGGGAAGGCCTTTGAAATGTAGAGAAGGGGGGTTTCTGAGATGGCATGTCACTGTACCAAAGACCAACACCAATGCCAGTTAAATATTTCTCCAAGCCTTCACAAGTCTCCTCTACTTCATTGTAGTTTTATATTTTATCAGGGAGCCATGCTTGTTTGTTTGGAAGCAAACAGCATTTCTCTCTGGTCTAATTACTTAGGTGTCCTTATGTGGCCAGGCTAATATGCTGGTAAGATCTAGCTAGTCCCACGATGATTGTGATAGCATGGGAGAATATTTATACCAGCTAGTACAGCATACATGGTCGGATAAACTGCCACATTTAGACTACCCCCTTATCTACGGAGTGATTTGTGGGAGGCAATCCAGAGCAGATGCAGCGGCCCTTAGGAGTCCTGCAACAGACATGGAGAGGATCATGTCGAGTGAAATTAGCCAGAAGGAGAGAGACAGATATAGAATGACTGCATTTATTTGCATGACATAAATATATACATGTACATATTATGATACCAATATCCATGATCAGGCAAAACCTGGATCAGAGGTCTTGTCAAAGGTGGAAATTATCACAAACTTGTGGGAGTCAGAGCCTAGGTAAGATAGAGAATGGAATAGTGTGCTAATAATTGTCGAAAGTGCTAATACCAACCTAGAACTGAGCATTAAATACAGGAAAAAAGATACACGTGACAACATTTTAATGTATGTATTGTAATTCACAATGTGGAAGGGAAGGAAAAGAGAAAGAGAGAGAGAAAAAAGAGAAAGAAATAAAGAACCTGCCAAAGAGGCAGGCTAGGGGAGGGAGGAGGGAATCAGGGACATTGGTGGTGGAAAATGGGCACTTGTGGAGGGATGGGTGCTGGACAGCTGTATGACCGAACCCAAATATGAACATCTTTTTAATTGTATATCTCACGGTGATATAATAAAATATTAAAAAAATAAAATATAGTAACTCTATAGCAGCTAAATTGCAAAAAAAAAAAAACAAACAAACCATTATCTCTTCCAGTTCCCTTCAAATTGCAGAAAATTGCATGATCCCATCTTTCCTTGCAGTCTATAGTACTTCATTGGGTATGTATGCCGCACCTTCATAATCTACTCATCTGTCTTTGGACACCTAGGTTAACTCCATATCCTAATTATTGTGCTAAGTACTGTAATAATACCGGGAGGGATGGCGAGTTATAGCCTGGCCCGCCACCCCAGCAGAGCCTACGCAAGAAGCCAGAGGAACCCCCACTTCATGAGGGCGCCATTTTCCACATCCGAACTCCCCTCTCGTCAGAACTCCACCCCGCAGAAGATCTGATCACAGTCCGGCTCGCGTGTCTGCAAGCGGCCGCACGGTTCATCAATAAATGCTGGAGATCAGAGGTGACTACAAGAGTATGCCACCCACATGGCAGAGCATGGCAAGCTACCTGTGTCATATTTTATATGCTAAATACCAGTAACAATTATAGATTCATTCCCATGACCTGATGGAATGGATTGAGGCTCTTTATGTTCCTGGAGCAAGCAGATGCCCTTGGGCTAAACTAGCCTGTGACAGGACATATGGAGATGTTACTGGTGCCCGCTCCAGCCAATTGATGATAAGCGGGAAGACAAGTGATACAAGTGATACTGTAATAAATTAATGGGGTGTGTATGTATGTTTTATGAATTATTACAAACTTTGTTAGTGACTTCTAAGACCTTGAAGAATGTCATCTGACTTTGGATGGGGATAGTACTATTTCATAATGATTGGGTAAAACAGTCATTTTGACAATATTTATTTTCCCAATCTGTGAACATAAAATATTTTCCATTTTCTCTTTCTCTTTTTTAAGTAATTTCTCTTTCTTAAATTCTTTCTTAAGTCTCTTAAGTTTTTATCTTTAAGTTCTCTTTCTTAAGTACTTCTCTTTCTTAAAGAGAAAGTACTTTTAAGAGACTTTAAAAGTAAGCCTCTTTTACTTACTTTTATTTTTTTCCTCAAAAAATTGAGTTAAAACTTAATACTGTTCCTCTCCATGGAAATTTTAGTAAAAGGTGAAAGATTTATATGATCTGAAGAGAAACCAGAGTTTTTTTTAACTTACTTTTAAAGTAAGTAAAACTTACTTTGCAGTTCTACTTTAAAGTAAAACCTTTAAGTTTTACTTTATAGTTTTAATGGTATAGATCTCTTATCTTTTTCATTAAATCGATTCCTAGATACATTATGTTTTTTTACACTATTTTTGAATGGGATATACTCTTAAACAATTTTCTTTTCTAGATCATTATATATATATATGTGTGTATATATATATATGTATATATATATATATATATATATACATATGACAGATTTTTGTGTATTTATTTGGTAGTTGCCCATTTTGCTCATTTTGCTGTGTTGGCGTTAGGTGATGCCCTATCTATTGCTCTGGATCTTTGCATTTGGGATTCCTCTCTCCCTTTGTATAAGCCATTTTCATGTCTTTAGGCCAAAGTTTTATTCCAAAGAGATCTCTTTCTTTTGTAAACACTAAACGAGTATGTGGCAGGTACTTGTGAGTTAGCTTGACTCCAATTAATGGTTCTGCAATTCCTTCATGCTTTCTAACTATAAGTCCCAATACCATCTAGATTGGATACATTTCCTTTTACCCTATGGGTTCCTGCGAGGGATTGGATGATACCAGGAAGAGTCCACCTTAGCTACGAAATGGGACCACCTTTTTAGGGAAATTATCGTTACAAGGTTCAAAGGAAAGATCACACTGGTTTGTCTCACCTAAGATAAGCTTGTTGGGCCTCATAGTATGAAAGCCTTTTTATAAAGAGAAAAAGCACTTAAGAAATTGCTCTGGAGCAGGGTAGACCTGACAAAGGACCTTGTGGGGGATGGATATATCAGTCTATCATGGGGGACATAGTTTGAGTTATATGGCATGATCTCTCCATGAAAATATACCCTATAGATATTTTAATTTCAGTTGTAGAGTTTTAGGCCAGTCCCTTCTACAGTGTTTGAATAAGAGATTGGTCTAGAAGGAAAGGAACAATGCCCTACATTAGCAATTCCTAAGCTTGAGCCAGAGGTGTGGCTCACCTGGAGATTTGCATGAGAGAGCTGGTTTTGAATTTGTGAAGGATGGCCCACAAGAGGCTTTGACTTTGGCAGGTGGAGAGAGAAAAGACTTGGTCTAGAGGCAAACAAGACTGTGGGTGAAACCTGGATCAGGCAGCTCTGGGTCTGTGTGAGTCTGTCAGCCAGTGGGTAGTGGCAGATTGTGCTTAATTGCTGGTGTGAAGAAGCTGGTAGACGTAAAAGGTTTTTTGGATTATCTATACTAGATTTATGTCTTTTTGTTCTTTGGTCATTGGCCCCCAAGTGTCACTAGGAAACTGGATGGACCCCAATATTGTTGGGGAACCCAAATGGTCCCGACATTTATTTATTGTTTCTAAGACCTTATTGGTGGAGTCTCTACGGTCTTTTGTATAATATCATGTTATCTGAAAATGGAGATACTTTGGCTTCTTTTCCAATTTGGATCCCTTTGAGTTCTTTTTTATTGTCTGAGTTCTATAGCTAGGACTTATATTATTATATTGAATAAAATACAGACTTGCCTTGTACCTGATCATAGAAGGAATGCTTTTCATCATTAGTATTTCATCATTGAGAAAGATACTACCTATAGGTTTGTTATAGGTTTGTTATAGATTGTCATTACTCTCTTTTATTTGACCCATACTTGGCAATGCCCAGCAATTACTCCTGCCCCTGCACAAAGGAATTACTTCTGGCAGTGCTCACGGATTTTATGGGTTGCTACCTGCCAATGCCCAGGGATTACTTCTACCTTTACACGCAAGAGTTACTACTGGAAGTGCTTGGGGGACCGTATTTCGTGCTGGGAATAGATCCCAGGTCAGCCACATTTAAGACAAATGCCTTACCCATTGGATTATCTCTCTAGATCTGAAAAATCCTCAGTTTTGACTCTCAGGACCTTCAACTGATTAGTGAGGCTCACATATATTATGGAGTGGTAATCTTTTCAAAGTTAACTGTCATAGCAATAGTCAAACTAGCATTTGACTAAACAGCTGGTCACTGTGGTCTAGTCATATTTACATATAAAATTATACACCACTCTTTTTTAAAGATATAACAAATTAGCCTGTTTAGATGTAAATATGTTTTGTAACATGGAGATATTATGATAAAACAGTTCAGTGTCTTAATACAAAAAGACATACAAATAATTTTGTGTTTGGTTTTGGCCATACCCAGTGGTGCTTTGGGATTATTCCTGGTTCTTGGTGGTTCTGGTTCTACTCTTGGTTAGACTTGGGAGACTGTACGGGGTTATGGGGATCAGAACTGGTTTGGCTATGTGCAAGGTAAACACCTACCCACTGTACTATCTCTCCAACCCCACAAATAGTTAGTACATATTAATTCTGTTATTATGATAGTTGAAAATTCTCAAGTAAATTTGTGCTATGGCTCCCATTGGTGTTTTTAGGAAATAAATGGAGCAATCTTTTACTCTACTTATTGATTAGCTATTAGGCCATTTGCTATCATAGACAGTGAATGCTTAATGTTAAAATATATGTTTATGAGTCGTAGGGTGCATGCATTATAGAAAACTGTATGCAATTATTTGATCCCTGAATTTGATTACTGGCACTGTATATGGTTTTCTGAGAACCACCAGAAGTAATCCTTAAGCACAGAGCCAGTAGTAAATACTGAGTATTGCCTGGTGTAACCTCCCCCCTAAACAAACAATACATATCTGAATATATAATTAGTAAATAGTCTTTAAGTAATATGTAACAATAATTAATTACATATACAATAGATAATCACATTATTTTATTGTGTATTTTAACATTAGCATGAATAGTACAATAGAGATAAAATAACAAAATAATGAAAATTAATCTATGACTCTATCACTCTGACAGAGAAATTATGTTCATTTGTCCATTATGCTACATCTGCTCTTATCTATCTATGCATAAATGCATTATTTATATAACTTTGCTTAGGATAGACCAATGTTTGTATTTTGCTATTTTTCAATGAACACAAGATGTTAACATACTAAACCAGTGAAATAAATCGCATACTGGTTAAAAATCACATTTAACCTCTCTCATCCTACCATGGTGTGAACTGTCAAAGGTGTATTTGCTATACTAGCTTGTCACACAGACCTTCTAGATCTTTTGTTTCTCACTGTTTTCCTATCAAAAAAGGGCAGTTAAGGGACAATACTTATAAATGTGTTGTAGGGTTTAATCCAGAGAAAAAGTTAATTCTCTGTTGTTTTCATGCAGTCTTTCATCTTCATTTACTATTCTATCAAGCACCGTTTCTTTGGTGTGCTAAGTGCCAGAGATGGGATATATCTGAGCATAAAACACAGATCTGCTCTCCCAGTGTTTCAGACTAGAATGTGAGAGGTGATAAGGAGCCCTGATAGGGTGAAACATCTAACCTGAGTCTTGAGAAAGGGGATGGAAGAAGGTAGAGAGAGCTTCTTGGAGAATTATTTTAAGCTGAGCTCTGAAGGAGCATGAGGAGTTGGGAAGGTGAAGAGAGAGAAAAGGTAGTTAAAATCTATTGGAAGCAGGAAAAATATTTCTATTAAGAAAGGGTATCCATATATTTTTCTATTTCATTAGGCAAACTTACAAACCTGTGATAAAACCACAGGAACAGCATGTGCAAAGACCCATTGTCTGTAGTGTGCTTTGGGGTGCAACCCAGTCTATTTTGGTTGTAGGAAGAGTATAAAGGTGAAATAATTTTTACTCTGTGGTCAGCGGGAAACCACTGGAATGTTTTAAGAGAGGAATGACATATGATCCATACTTTTGGAAAAAACACTAGACTACAGCATAGAGAATCAATGGTGAGGGTAGAACTAATTATATAGAAACAAACATGTCACCATTGGGGTCATCCAGGTATGACCTCATGACGAGTAAAGCAACACAAATAGATATAGATGGAATCAAAGATATTCAGAAGTCAGAGGGCTGAAGGTTGGTTATAAATCATGTTTATTTTTGTGTTTTTTTGAGTCACACCCAGTGATATTCAGGGGTTATTCCTGGCTCTGCAGTCAGTACGGTACTCAGGGGACCATATGGGATGACAGGAATGGAACTCGGTCTGCATGTGCAAAGCAAATGTCCTGCCCACTGTACTATCACTCCGGCCCTGGTTATAAATCATGTATAAGGTTGAAAGCAGTAGAGGATAAATACCAAGGTTCTTTTATTCTTTATCTTCAGACTCTTGAAAATGAAGTTATTCCTCCAATTATTTTGCCTTTAAGGGCAATTGCTATCATGTCAAGTAGTACATATTTTATCATGACACAGAGGCACAGTGACATGAAGGAAAGAGCAGTTGGTTGGAGGTAGGGTCTGTCACAAACCTGAGAGTGATCCAGCCAATCATTTTATCTCCTTGTGTGGGGAACAGGTACAACATAAAGGAATATTATCATATGGTAGGGAGGCTTTTGAGGTATGAAATTTATACAATAAACACATTTACATGGTACATAGGTTAAACAGCAGATGCTATTCTTGTCCTAAAAAAAAGTGGCCTAAGGTGCTGCCTGTGTTGAGTCCTACTTGATTACGCAATGGAATTAAGAAAATCCTCATCTGTTACATTTTGAAAGCTGAAGAACACCTTTTGGAAAGGTGTGTTAAACCCTTAGACAGAGATTCTGGACTAAGGCCTTATACATTCTACTAGTTAGGACTGAGAAAATAATTTGCTAATTTAAATCCAGTTTTTTCATACACAGAATGAGAATAAAAGAAATTCTTTATAGATAGGGTTGTTATGAAAGTAAATAAATACTTTATTTATCAAATGAGTATGATAAAATATGTTATTTTATAACATATTTTATTTTAACATATGTAATAACATCACTGTCACTGTATCACTGTCTTCCCGTTCATCATCGATTTGCTCAAGTGGGCACCAGTAACATCTCCATATGTCCAGTCTCATGCAAGTAGAGCCCAAGGGCACCTGCTTGCTCCAGGAACACAAAGAGCCTCAAACCATTCCATCAGGTCATGGGAATGAGGTCTATAATTGTTACTGATATTTGGCATATCAAATACGACACGGGTAGCTTGCCAGACTCTGCCGTCTGGGGTAGCATATATAAAATATAACATATTATATTTTATTTTATAAATAAAATATGTTATTTTATTTCTCTGCTATTTATTTTATTTACTTTCATAAATAAAAGAATTATTTATGAAATAATAATAGAGATTCTTATTCCAGGAAAATTCAAAATATGTTATTAGAGATCCTTACTCCAGGAAAATTAAAAATGTGTGTTAGCCATTATTATTTTGATAAAATATTTTCTTTTGGGGTGATGATTGGGGCTATAGGGAGCTATGCCAGGGCTTCTGCCTGGCTCTGCACTTAGGGATAACTCCTCTTGGTGGTCAGGAGACCATTAGCAGTGCCAGCAGTTGAAGCAGGGTTGACTGTATACAAGGCAAGCACCTTACCCTCTGTACTATGTGGGTGATAAAATATTTTCTTTATAATATATATTCAGTGGTTTTGAAAGTAAGTTTACAGAGTTTGGCAAGGATTACCACAAATCAAACACACACATATACATATATATGTATATATGTATATGTGTGTGGGCAAATTAATATTTTAAATAGTTCAAAGGTGATTGTGGATGAGGTTTGTTGTTCTTTTTTAATTTTGGGTGTGTTTTGAGCCATACTAGGTAGTGCTCAGGACTAACTCTTGACTCTGAGCTCAGGGATCACGCATGGTGGGGATTGGGTCCATATGGAGTGCCGGAGATCAAATCTGGGTTGGCCATGTGCAAGGAAGAAGCCCCTACCCTCTGTACTACCAATCTGGCCACTAGTTTGCTATTCATGAATTATAAGGAGAATTTTAGGGTTATAAGGTGCGTACAGGCAGGGACATTGTGGAGCTGGGTGTCTGGGTAAGTTATTCATAGGGGTGTGATGGGAATGTAGCTGCACACGAATCCATATTTTGAGTCTCACCCCTTCCTATTTTGCCCCTGAAAGCAGGGCCTGTCCTGTTGTTGGAGGCCAGCACCGAGGCAGAATGAGCAGAGGCCCAAAACATGTCTCTGAAGAATCCTAGCAGGGATGTTTAGAGCTGGGAAACCACAAACTAGGATTGCGGATAGTGTTTACAAATTGCTGATGGGGTGGATCGAAAGCACAGACAGACACATAACCAAGGTCTGGTCCTGCACACCCATGGTGATCTTGGAGTCCAGTCTGATTGTTCTTCAAATTTTAATTAAAATTCAAGAATAACAAACTTAGCCCTTGATCAGTTTTTGTCTATGTATTGTATTAAAATTAGTGTTTTTCTTTTTTTTAATTGAAAAGTTTTTTCAGGCTTTTGCCAATAAAAATAAAACAGTGTCTCAACATTTTCAAGATACTAGGTTAGACCTTGAAGATTCATTCTAGCCTTGGAATTAGGTTCTTTGTTTAGTCAAGAATGATGAGGTCTGGGGGTAAATTTTGGGGAAAAAGGAAAGCCACAGGGACAAGTGGTTATTGGGACACGTGCTTTGCCGTATCCTTCACCTAAACAGTATGGGCTGAACCCTTTGAGCAGAGAGTTGTGGAAAATTAGAGATGTTCTGTGGAAAGACCAAGTTAACATTCAAGTCTTAGAATCTGATCTTAGGTCAAATACCTCTTGCTTTTGCCAGTAAAAAGAGCCCAGATGTTTTTCTATTTACTTAGGCAAACCCTTGAAACACAAGTTAGTGATATAAAACTTTACATTTGCAATGTTAAGAACCCATATTGGGAAAGTCACAAGCATAAAATATATGCTGTGAAATGGGAGGTCAGGATGGTGAACTCATTTTAGAGCCATAGTTTTGACTCAAGAATTTTGATGGGGTCTTCACATTGGTTGAGCTTCTTGGTCCTAATATCATTGAGAGAATTAAATCATGATATTAAAACATTGAAACAGTAATGCTTTGTTTTTATTGGCAAGAACCAAAATGATCTAATACTAATGCCATGAAACATCAGTCACTTTCTTTCCTGATGAATAAGATGAACTTTGGCTGCTTATGATAGTAAATTTAATAATGTCAGTGATCTGAACTGTTTAAATTCTAAATGTGCAGAAATGTGTTTTACTGCCCTCCTTTCCCCCACCCCCCCCCACTACTACTGTCAGGAAGTTTTGTGGCAAATAAGCCCAAATACATAGATTAGAGCATATCATTCACATGTGCCACGTGTATGCCATAGCATGAGTACCCACTGCTCCGCTCTCTCTCACAGGTGGTCTGAATTTGCTTCTAGCTGGTCCTGTAAGCAGATTCAATATTTCATAAGCACTGCTCCATCTCATGCCTCCATTATTGACACCACATGGAAGTCAGGAAATTGGTTCTTTCTGGGAACAGTTTGCAGAAATATGCAGCCTGTCAGCCCCTTTCTCATGGGTGCATTAACAGAGCGGCTCACGATTACAAGTAACGAACCTTCTCCAGATGTGTGTAGCAACTCAGCTCCAACTTTATCTTCAGTCCCGAAGATGGACTTGACAAGATGGATTATTTGTGGCCATATTGTAATAACTTTGTGAAATTGGAATTCCCAGCGATTGTAATGGAGGGTGAGGAATCAGAAGCAGAGGAATGAGGAATTTCTTCTTGCAGTAAACAATACAAAAGGACCACAACAATTAAAAGAGCAAATCAGCTGTGGCGTTTTCCTGCTTTGGACACTGGCTCTTCCAGACTGTTCTAATTCTTTCCCTTTTATGATTCTGTTTATGTTACACACATTAAAGTTAAGTCATGTCTTTAATAAGATGGAAACTGGAAGTGAGATTTGGAAAAGACTGAATCAGGCTTCTTAACTTTTTCTTCTCGTGGAGAGCTTGAAAAACAACTGACAGAAAGGGATATACTAAAGAAAACAATTTTAATTGTCGGCTTCCATGGAAAATTCAATCCAGTCTTTCATTCATTCTCTTCCTAATGCAGTGCCAGAACCATTGCTGTATATGGCTAGGGGCTTGATTTAGCTGCAAATTTCCAAAATTGCAACTGAGTTTCTCAAAAAGTTCTAACTACTAACAATACACATGCTTGTTGTCAGTCACAAAAGACAGACTTTTCCCGAATAAAGTAATTGGGGGTAAATTTTTCATTTGTTTTATTAACAATGATGATTCCAAGAACAAGGTAAAACAAGGGTGCATTTGAATCTTTCCTAAAAATTACAAATTCCCTGAGTTGGTAGTTATAAAACTGGGTTCCTTTGGGAGTTATTCGTTCATCTTCAAGGTTGGCACTCTTATTTGTTTGATGTATATTTTCTAGATAAAATTCCTCAAGTCCAGCTGTTATGATTTAGCTTAATGTTTGTACAGAGGGATTTCCTTTGTCATCGAAGAGATGGAATCAAAACAGAATTAGTCATTCTTGCATCTTCTATTTATAGCCCAGCTATTATTCAGATGCATTGTAGAAGAATGATGTAGACAAAATTTTCCTTTCCTCCCCCTTCTTTCGTAAACAAAACTCTTTTTATACCCCATGGATTTGATTTTGGTTGCTCACTGAGACAGACAGTGCTTACAAAAATATTACTGCTTAAATGAAAAATTACCTAAGTCATTCCATCTCCATTTGCAAATTAAATGTTTGTCAGTACCAAGTATGTGGGATGGTTGGTAGTCAAGGTTGACTTACATGGAAGTGGCAGGAGTAGGAAAAGGTCAATTTTAAATGTTTGTCTTGATTGTTCATGACTAATAGACTAGCCCATGAGAGTATACAAATAAAATTATACTCAGCTTAGTTTAATGCTAACATTAAAGCCAATCTTAAAACTTATTGAGGATTAAATTATTAAATTATTAAAGATTTAATACATGTTTATTTGGGAGTTTTTTAAGATTTGGTAAAGTTCTACTTTATTTTATCTATTTATTTATTTATTTATTTTTATTTATTCATTTTTAAAATGAATAACTAAATAGCAACTTTAGACATACAATTACAAGATGCTCATGTATGAGTTTTGGTTCTACAGTGTTCCAACACCATTCCCTCCACCTGTGCCCATCACCAATGTCCCCACCTCCTTCCCACCTCCCCCCAGCCTGCCTCCATGGTAGGTTCTGTATCTCCTCTCTCTCTCTCTCTCTCTCTCTCTCTCTCTCTCTCTCTCCTTCTTGCTTCCCTTTCTTACACATTGTGGATTGTAGTATATTCTAGGACATAATTGGTTCCACTAGTTTGATGGACCGTGTGGTTGCAAGCAACCGCATGAGCTTGGGGAGAGCCGGATGCCAGCTCTTCCCGTTGTGTCTGAGTCCCTGAATGCTCTGACCGGTTGCCCTGGGGCATTTCTTGGGCATTGCTACTGGGCCTCCAGGACAAATTAGAGAGAGGAAAGAGTGGCCCCATCTCCATCTCATGAATTCCCAGTGACTCCCGCCTCTGAAGGCTGCCTACCTGGGCTTGAACTCTGCTACTCTGTTAATCTGGTCTTGAGATCAGCATCTCTTCTGGGTGGGCTCTGATGCACTGTGGTGTTCGAAGAGTGAAAATGGCTGCTATTGTGATGAGCTAGTCTCATCCGGCTGCTTCCGAGGCCCCACAGAGGTGATGGGCCCCTCCCAAAACCCATCTTTCATCTCGGAAGCCTCATGGTCAGCTGAGCTAGGGAGAGCTGAATGTCAGCTCTCCCCCATTGTGTCTCGGAAGTTGTTTTAATAAGTTAATTTGCTTTGGGAACTATTGGGATAGTGCTAGATGTTTTGTGATCATGCAGTGGTATAAAGAAAATAGATAAAGAAACTGGTGTTTTAAACCCTTGTCATAACTCCACAGGTCACTGAGTTTTATTTTTTCTAATTTTTGATAGTAATCTGGCTTGAGAGAGATATTTTCAATTGTTTGCTGTAAAGAGCGGCACAATTTTTTTTTTGTCACACCCTACATGCTCAGGGACCACTCCTGTCTCTGTGCCCAGGGATTATTCCTGCTGGTGCTCAGGGGACTGTATATCATTCCAAGGATGAAACCTGCATTTTGACTGTGTGCAAGGTAAGTGCTACCCACAATACTATCTCTTCAGCTCCCTAATTTTTTACAGATATGCCATATCACTTCACTTGTATCACTTGTCTTCCCATTGTTCATCGATTTTCGAGTGGGCACCAGTAACGTCTCCATTTATTGGGAATGAGGTCCATTATTGTTACTGTTTTTTGGCATATCGAATACACCATGGGTAGCTTGCCAGGCTCTGCTGTGGCTCTGGGTTCATCCCAGGGGCCCAGTCTTTTTCTGTATCAGACCATCAACCATCCAGGGCCCACAGAGCAGGGCCCTGGGTGTGGACAAGCCTGTCTCCTGTCTGCCACCTGTTGACACAGCCAGGCACTGCAGCCACACCTGCAACACCTCAAGGGGCAGGACACCTCAAGGGGCAGGATGCCCTATGTGGTTATATATTATTAAATGAGATGAATTTTGGGAAAAGTGCTTTGTAAATGTTCAGGTCATAGTTTACCATTGATTGCTATAGCATATAAATAGCCATTGTTGTACAATAAACCTAAATCAATGTCTACCTGGTTATATTAAATCTAATCAAAGAGTTAGTTGAACAACAGCTGTCATAAATACCCATTAAAGGTATAGAAGGTTGACAACTAATGTTCTCCCTATACAATTTTCCTAATAACTGTGCTGGGTCAGCAGATGATTTAATTTCTTTGGCAACAGGGTGGAAAACGTTTTGTTAGATATAAGAACAGTGAATTCCAGTAACATGTCTTAAAGTTTTATTTTTTTAAGAATGCTGGCAACTGGTCAATTAATGAATGATTGCCAGGTGTTAAATTTAAATGCTACTCCTGGTGATTATAGGTGATTGTGTCTTTGTTTCTTATGTGTGCTAAACTCGCTTTAGGAGTTACAATATTTTGAAGAGTTACTAAATGTGCCTTCAGGGGAATTGTAAAGTCATACCAATCCAATATACACACGAGAAGTCTGAGCTGAAGACCAAATTCACCTTACCTGCAACTATACAGCTATTTGGTCCAACTCTGGGCAGTGGGATTTCCTAATAGCCAGTGAGTGGGATCCAATATTCTGTATTCAGAGGGTAGGTTAAAAATTTAGGCAAGAATTCTCACACTTTGAGACTTCATAAAATGTGATCAAAATTTCTTTCTCTCTCAACCCAATGTTTTCAATAAGCTAGCTGAGAAGAAAGTGGAGGCACCTCCATTACTTGTCTCCATCAGAGACAAGTAATCTGGGCAGGAGGGAGCACTAAAGTAAAGTTTATCCATTGGGTGAAGCTTCCTCATCAGCATTAGATAATGCCTAGGCTAAAAATAGGTGGGATGAATTTGTGAGAACTATAAGCTATGAGAAAAGCATATCACTATCACTAGTCAGACCTTTTCCAATCCCTTACAGAAAGAGACTCATAGAAATCAGTAGTCCCAGGGCCAAGAACTGCATGGAAAGAGTCCACGGAAGAATGGTATTATGTGAACTGCAATCATTAGCCATAATGGTGTGGGAACCATAGAGACAGTACAAGAGAAGGTAAGGCAAATTGCCTTGCATGCAGTAACTTTTGCCATTACCCTAGTTTGATGCTAGGAACTACATATGTTTGCCTCAAGTACAGAACAAGGAATAAGGCCTCAAGGCCACTGGGTGTGGATCCCAAATAACAAACATCAACAACAACAACTACCCCCTTCCCCAAACATAATGGTGTAGTTCTCTGCCTGTCCAAATCACTACATCCAAGAAGTCCTTAGAAACCCTAGAGGACTCTAATTATGGAGAGCAGAGGCCAACAAATCAGATACCTGGGAACCAGAAATTTTCATAGAGAGAAACTGGAATTCTTGTCAATGGAGGTTTGACTTGGTGGGGTGTGGGGGCTAGAAGAATAGTGACAGGCCACAGGAATCTAAGGGTCTATGGGGAAGGACCTCTGTAAGAGCTCCATGAGCTAGATGTTCCAATAAAAAATGTGGCTACAACAAAAAACAAAAAAAGCAAACAAAGAAAAAAATTGCAAACTAGAGTTAGGGAAGAAAAAACCCATAGGGATTGAGTCAGCTTCCAGCAGGGCCTCTTAAGGAAGTTGCAGTTAGCAAACTTGTGCACTTTTAAAGGATATATCGTCCTGGCAATAGCAAATCTGATCCCAGGTTCCATTTATTGGTGGGCGAGGGCTGCTGATAGATCACCATACTGGTGTAGTCACACTGGCTCAGGGTATTGTTGGAGCTAAATATGTGTATTAAGTTTTCTCATGTTTAGTAGGAGTTGCGACAGATGTTGTCTCCCTTTGGAGGTAATAAAAGGTCTTCATGACACAGAACTACTAGTGCTAGTGCAGGTAGCACTAGGCTATTATCAAGGGCATAGTTTTGATGTTGCTGGGTGGTTTTTGTACTAAAATAAGTATGATAATGTCTCAACATAAATCATGGCTTATTTGTTTTGGGAAATGTACACCCTGAATAAAATTTATATCATGTGGTGTGGCAGATATGAGCATAATGTGCAGGATAATCGATACTTGAAATCAGAACTACTCTGGAAAATAAGAGATCATGTGTTCACCGAGATATGTCTTGCACTTTGGGGGAGATGGTGAACACATAGAAGAGTCTTAGTGGCTGTCTGTGATAGGTAATGTCACAGGTAATTCAGGAAGACTTCATAATGGTGGAAGCACATAATTGTGGATTTTGATGGTCGTGTATAACTTAAAAAGGAGCTATAAGTTTGAGCCTTTTCAGGTAGACGAATGGGATAAATGAACCCATAAGTTGGGGAGAAAAACATATAGAGAAAATATGCAATCATCAGCACATAATTCATTTGGGAAACAGAATAGAATGGTAAACTCTGTTGTTTGTGATTTGTTGGTTGACATATTTAGCACTGTACCTTTTGTCAGAAAAATAAAGATAAAAAGTCAGTAATGAGAAAATGCATGTAACATACAGAGTCAATTGAAATTGATGTGTTTTCAGTCAGGGAAATAGAAGAGAGGGCATATTCAGAGGAAAAGAAGAACTAAAAAACAGATGTTAAATTTCTATGGGCATAAGAAGATACTGAAAATTTATTCAATACTATGTTTAAAAAGGAAACTCTGGGTGGTTTAGCATTAAGGCATTTAAAAGAGTGGGTATCAAAACATAATAGTGCTGAGACCAATGAGATCAGAGATGGAGAGAGACCATTGCTGTTAGGACCTCTGCGATTCTAAGAATTTGGTACTAGGGGAGCTATATTAAAGTAAGGGCAATATCATAATTTATAGTGGTTCTCAATATATGAATCCTAGATAATCAGGATCTCCTAAAAACTTATTAATGCAAATTATTAATTTTGTTCACACCCAGCAGTACTCAGGGCCTACCCCTGGCTCTATGCTCAGCGATCACTTCTGGTGATGCTCAGGGGACCATTTGTGATGCCAGGGATTGAACCCAGGTTGGCTGCTTCCAGGGAAGCACACTACTTGCTATAATATCTTTATGGCCCCTGTGATTATGGTGCTCACCTACCCATTTTTGGTTTTATTGCTCCTGTTTTTGGGGGTCACACACTTGGTTGTGGAATCAGGGTTTCCAAACAACAAAGCTGTTGGTTTCACACTTGGGAGTATAGGGAGGTGCTGAGGTTAAAACTTCCTTGTTGTCTTCACACTTGTCATGTATGTGCTCCATGGATGAGTCCCATCTGGGTCCCACCATGTTGATTTTTAGTGCATGTTCTTGATCCTTGACACCAGCATGCAGTCCAATAGGTTGGTAATGTTCTAGTTAGTACCTTAGTGTTGAAGAAAAGGAGAGTAAAAAATCTGTCATTGCTCATGACAAACGTGAGGTATACAGTGTCTGATGTTCTCTTCTGGCATCTGCTTTGGCCTGCTGAACATATATAACTTCTCATGAAGCTTTGACCATGAACAATAGTAACTCTCCTCTCTCAGGTTCTTTGAGTTCCCCACACCATGGAATAACCCCAGTATCCAGAAAATTGTACCCATCCACTAACATAGTTACCTTGGATTGCTGAATTGTATTCCCTCACAAACAATGTGCTGTACTACTTATCATCCTGGTTAAGGGAGTTATTTTACTCTTTCTTTATTTTTTGTTTTTGTGCCACATTCAGTGGTGCTCAGCTACATATGAGGCAAGCACTTTCCTGCTGCTGTACTATCTCTGGTTCTTTCTATGTTCTCTCCACTCCCACGGTATCATGACGCTCATCTTAGAGCAAAAATATCTTAGGTGCAGGGCCAGAGAAATAGAACACTGGGCAGGGTGCTTGCTTTGCAAGGATCAAACTAGAATTCGATCCCTGGCACTCTTTGTGGTCCTCATAGCCCTCCCAGGAGTGACATGTGAATGCAGAGTCAGGAGTATGACCCAAGAAGCTCTGGTATGGCCCAAGAACAAACCAAAAACTCGCAGGGGCTAGCTAAAGAACAATCAATTATGACACCTGATATAAGGAAGAAGCAAATAATGTATGTAAAGAATACACCTTAGGTTTACTTTGAATTTTATATAAACCCATATGTTTTCCTGCTCAAATTAAAATCAGAGTCTTCTTTTGGAATTCTTGGGCAAGTCCTTTAATATCTTGGTCTCAATATCTAGAAATAAATGGGTTGAGCAAAATGCTCTATATTACACCTTCTAGTTTGTCTAGATTGTTTTCCTTCATTCCCACACTTATTTCCCCTTTTTTTCATTCTTCCCTTCCCTTCCCTTCCCTTCCTTCCCTTCCCTTCCCTTCCCTTCCCTTCCTCCCTTCCCTTCCCTTCCCCTTCCCTTCCCTTCCCTTCCTTTCCCTTCTTCCTTCCTTCCCTTCCCTTCCTCCTTCCCTTCCCTTCCCTTCCCTCCTTCCCCTCCCCCTCCCCTCCCCCTTCCCTTCCCCTCCTTCCTTCCTCCTCCCCTCCCTTCCTTCCCCCTTCCCTCCCTCCTTCCTTCCCTTCCCTTCCCTCCTCTTCCTCCTTCCCTCCCTCCTCCTTCCCTTCCCTCCTCTCCCCTCCCCCTTCCTTCCCTTCCCTTCCCTTCCCTCCCCCTTCCTTCCCTTCCCTTCCTCCCCTTCCCTTCCCTCCCCTCCCCTCCTCCCCTCCCTTCCCTTCCCTCCCTCCTCCCTCCCCCTTCCCTTCCTTCCCTTCCTTCCCTTCCCTCCCCCTCCCTTCCTTCCCTTCCCTCCCCTTCCCTCCCCCTTTCCTTCCTTCCCTTCCCTTCCCTTCCTTCCTTCCCTTCCCTTCCTTCCCTTCCTTCCTCCCCTTCCCTTCCCTTCCTTCCTCCTTCCCTTCCTCTCCTTCCCTTCCTTCCCTCCTCCCCCTCCTCCCTCCCCTTCCCTTCCTTCCCCTCCCCTCCCTTCCCTCCTCTCCCTTCCCTTCCCTTCTCTTCTCTCTCTTCCCTTCCCTCCCCTCCCTCCCCCTCCTCCCCTCCCTTCCCTCCCCTCCTCCTTTCCTTCTCTTCCCTTCCCTCTCCTTCCCTCCCTCCCCTCCCTCCCCTCCCTCCTTTCCTTCTCTCCCTTCCTCTCCTCTCCTCCCCTCCTATCTTCCCCTCCCCTTCCTCTTCTCCTCTTCCCTCCACTCCCCTCTCCTTCCCTTCCCTACCCCTCCTCCCCTTCCCTTCCCCCTCCCTCTCCTCCCCCTCCTTTTTTCTGGCAATGCTCAGGGTTTACTTCTGGTTCTGTGCTAGTTATCAACCATCCTCGGTCACATTATCCACTGTATGATCTCTCTGACCTGCTTTGTCATCTTTCCGACCTAACTGCACTAGTGTTCTATGCTCAGTGATTATCTAGAGATGCTGCTGACTTCACTTGCTCTTTATACCGGGGAGCTATTTCTTTAGGTCCAGTTATTTGAACCACTGTATTACTCCAGATTCTCTGAAATACTCTTCTGAAATACTCTTCTTGTTGAAAGGGCAAATAACATGTCTTTGTACAATAATTAAAAATAAAATGACAAGCTCTACTTATTTAAAAAATCAGCCAGAGTGCTGATAATTTCTATTATTTTTTCCTTTGTTTAAAACAAGTACTTCTTGCCAGTTTATTAATATATATTTACTAGACTATACTATATAAAGTGTGCTATTCTAGGAAATATAGACTCAGTCCCTGCTTTTAAGAGGCATATGATATGACAAATATATTATCTAGAAGGGGCCACTTGATGATAATACTCTAGAATATTTTTGAATATTCAAAGAAGAATATTCAGTAGAAGAATGGCCATTTGGTAAATGTACAATGAAAATAAAGCAGTGTGATTGAAGGTGATGAATACCATTTTGTGATTCTGGTTTTGCATCTATGGCTGGAAACTAAGTAATTTTACTCAGTGGTGTGGGAATAAAATGAAAAGAAAGTTACTATTTGAAAAGAAATATAATTTTCTCTATTCCATATGTATCTAAAATTTACTTTTAAAGATACTTTCAAACAGGAATACCACCCGAATACCTAAGACATACATGGAAAAAATACCCAATGATTTGTGTGTTATAATTTCAGGCACCATTATTAATATTAGTGTGCCAAGTATACTCTCCCACACACTTAAAATTTATTTGCTTAGGGAATATTCATTCATAAGTCAAAGATAATTTCTAGTCCAGGCGACGTTGAATTCTCAATTAGTTGAATTCAAAGGTACAAGATGTCAGTGAACTTCACTCATAAAAATCACTAGGTAGAAATGCTCCATTATTAGTAGGTACCTTCACATCTTTGGAGTCTAAAAGCTATTGAGCTCTTGAGAGGACACTAAAAACTATATAGAAAATCTATCTAACTGGACTTTTAAAAGCATATAGAATAGTCAAATTTAGGTTTGTGGCTGGGAATCTGCTGTGTTTTTGGATGGCGTTGAGCTACAGATTAGGCTCAGGATTTCAGAAATTGTTAGACGATGCGAGCAGGACTCTGAAAGAACTTATGCACTTGTAAACTTGGCAGGCTCTATTTGTGAATGGTTGAACCAGACCAGATGAACTGTTGGGAATGTTGAAAGTGCCAGGGAAATAACTTGCTTATTTCTGCTGCCTGAGAGAGGGAAAAATAATCCATATGACAGACATCTAGCAGGATGGTGGTTCAGTACTTGGAAAGCAGTGAGACTGAAAACCACCTGTGGTTGGTAATGGAAATAAAATGTCTTTATTTATTTATTTTATTTTTAAGTTCTATTCTGGGTTTCAGACCCAAAGTAAAATGCCAGGAACAGAGGTGGACAGTTGTTTATGTGACATCCAATGAGCTCTTGTAACTCTTACAAGGTCCAGGGTCCCCATGAATTAGCAAGAGGGAATGTATTGGATTCAATTCAAAGAACAGAAAAATCAAAAGCATAATAGCTTACTTAAGAAGACAGATTAAGAGGCCTAAATATGTTTGACTTGGATGAAGAATGAGAAAAGGGGGAAATAATAGCCTTCTGCCTTTAGGTCCTCGAGGAGCTGGAACTCCAACTAAATAAGGAGAGAAATTGTTTGGGGTGGTGTCCGGAGGCACAAGTATGTCTAACATGATGAAATTGAGAAAAGGAAAACTCAGCCTGAGTGTCAGGAAAATATTTCTTATAAAAGTTCCATAGATCTGTGAGGGAGTTGGGAGAAGTCTTGCTATTTGAAATTACTTAAAACTAGATAGACCGAACCACTAGCATTTTTTAGCCCTTCCCCTAGCTCACCATTTCTCTATCTAAAATTCTGATATTTATTTTTTCCCACTAGGATTTGCCAGATTATTAAATTGTGTTACCTGTGAAAAATTGAAGGTCTATAAAACACCTATTTTTAAAATTTTAAAATCAACAAAAAGATATTCATTGGGAAAAATCACCAGGATGCTTATAATGTATTTTCTCCTTCTAGACTTACTTCCTCAAATTGCTTTTTTCAAGGTTATTTGGGTACTGGACTGAGTAATTGTTTTAGACATATAGAGCGGAGTTCCAATAAAATACATTTTAAAAGATACTGCTAAACACTTAAAACAGAAAGGACCTTTATGGAATTTAAACAGGAACCAGGGGCTGGAGTCATAGTACAGCAGATAGAGTGCTTGCTTTGCATGCAGCAAACCCAGATTCGATCCCTCCCACCAAACAAAAACAAAAACAAAAAACACCCAGGAATTAATAACAGAAGGGAACTTGGAAAAGTCACCAATGTGTGAAATTTAAGCAGCATATTCAAGAAACAACCAGATGCCATTGGGCTACACTGGCACGGAATAGGGTCAAATGGAAATATCACTGGTGCCCGCTCGAGCAAATCGATGAATAACGGCATGTCAAGTGATCAAGTGATCAAGTGATTCCTAAATTATCAATGCATCAGAAAAGAACTCTAAAGAGAAACCAGAAAATACTTTGAGTTGAATGAATGTGTAAACACAGCACAAATTATTGAGTGCAGCTAAGATAGTGCTGAAGGAAAATGTGTGCCTTTACATGCCCACGTTAAAGATGAGCAATCTCATCATGATTTAGCTTCTCCCTTAAGAAAATAGAAAAGAGAAGAGCAAAATAACTCTAAAGCAAGTGAAAGGAATCATTACTAAAATCAGAAGTGAAAGACGAAAATCACTCAGATTTTACAAAAATGAGAGGATTAGAGGGAATATTACAAACAACTAGAGAGAGTACTATGGACAACTACATGCTATTTATTGGGATGAAATGGACAAATTCCTAGAAAGACAAAAGTTACTGAATGTGCCTCAAGGAAATAGAAATTTTAGTAAACCTCTCATAAGTAAAGAGATTAAATTGGTAAAACAATCAAACCATAAAACTCAACATCCTGTAAAGAAAATTTTGGAACCAGACAGCCTCACAGGTGAATTCTATCAAACATTGAACAATTAACACCAATCCTTCAAAAACACTTGCAACAAAGAAGAAAAAAGGAGTTTTTCCTAACTCGTTCTGGGACATGGGCATTATAAAAAAAAGAAAAAACAAATACCTAAAAAAGGAGAAAACTGCTTATGAATATAATGTTTTGTATATAGAAAATCCAAGGAATCCTCTAAAAAAGCTGTAAAAATTTAGGAACAAAAAATTAAGCAAGGTTATAGAATAAAAAATAAATATATCCGTAGACCTATGGAATAGAACTGAATATCCTGAAACACACTCTCAAATATACAACCACTTAATCTTCGATAAAGAGCAAAAATATTAAATGGAGCAAAGAAAGCCTCTTCAACAAATGGTGCTGGGAAAACCGGGCAGCTACGTGTAAAAAAATGAACTTAGACCTCCTTCTAACACCATGCATAAACGTAAGATCATAATTGATTATAAATCTTAACATCAGACATGAATCTATAAGGTACATCGAAGAAAACATAGGAGCAATGCTCTACGACATCGAAACTAAAGGTATCTTTAAAGACGACACATCACTGACCAGGCAAATGGAAGCAAAGATAAGCAAATGGGATTATATAAAATTGAAAAACTTCTGCACCTCAAAAGAAACAGTGACCAAGATACAAAGACAATTCATAGAATGGGAAAGGATATTCACCCAATACCCATCTGACAAGGACTTAATATTCAGGATATATCAGGCACTGGTAGAACTTCACAAGAAAAAAACAGCCAACCCCATCAAAAAATGGGGAGAAGAAATGAACAGAAACTTCCAAAAAGAAGAAATTCAAATGGGCAAAAGATATATGAAAAAGTGCTCTTCATCATTAATCTTCAGGGAGATGCAAATCAAAACAACAATGAGGTACCATCTCACACCACAGAGACTGGCACACATCCAAAAAGCCGAACAACTGGTGCTGGCGTGGATGTGGGAAAAAGGAACTCTCATCCACTGTTGGTGGGAGTGCCGATTGGTCCAGCCCTTTTGGAAAACAATATGGGCATTCCTCCAAAACTAGATATTGAGCTCCTATTTGATCCAGCAATAGCACTCCTGGGAATATACCCCAGAGACCGAAAAACACACAGCAGAAACACTCTCTGTACTTCTTTGTTCATTGCTGCACTATCTCCCTGCATTAACATACACCAGAGACCTGGGCCCTACGAAAGCAGGATGAGAATGCTATTCGGGTCTCCCAGAGAGGCTTGAAAGAGCTATGCTTGGAATATCATGCCTCACTCAAGTGAGAGAAAGAATCTGGAGTTCTGAACTCCATCGCTATTCCAGAATCAGGGACGCTGTCTCGTTTGCCAAGGCATCGAAAATCAGATGGGCTGGACATGTAATGCGATTTGGAGACAACTGCTGGACTAGAGCCGTTACCGACTGGATCCCACCAGATGTCAAAAGATCACGTGGCTGCCCACCTTCAAGATGGTCAGACTTCCTTGTCAAGACCCTGAAGGAACGGTTTGAGGCTCTTCATATTCCTCAATCAACCAGATGCCATTGGGCTACATTGGCACATGATAGGGTCCAATGGAAATGTTACTGATGCCCGCTCGAGTTAATCGATGAATAACGGGATTCAAGTGATCAAGTGATCACAATAGCTAGAATATGGAAACAACCAAGTGCCTGAGAACAGAGGACTAGCTAAAGAAACTGTGGTACATCTACACGATGGAATACTATGCAGCTGTCAGAAAAGACGAAATTGTGAAATTTACCTGCAAATGGATGAGCATGGAAACTATCATGCTTATTGAAATTAGTCAGAAGGAAAAAGACAGATATAGAACCACTGCATTCATTAATGGGATATAAATATATACCAGTGTTTTACTGAGTGTGGGCAATGGTAATGTCAGACTAGAACTCACTATTGAATATACACAAAGAGACTTACATGATAAATCCTAAATGTATGCAGGGCTAGCCACAATGTATAAAAGAATGGGTAGAGATATGCAGAGACGAGAGAGAGAGAGAGAGAGAGAGAGAGAAAAGGGGGTACCTGCTACTGAGGCAGCTTTGGGGTGGGCGGAGAGGGTGTGGGTATACTAGTGGTGGTGATGGGGCACTGGTGGAGAGATGGGTGCTGGAATATTGTATTACCAAGAACCAATTATGAACACCTTTGTAACTGTTTATTTCACTGTGGTATAATAAAAAATTCACAAAAAAGAAATAGATATACAATAGTTAATTGTGTTTCCATAAACTGGCAATAAATTATCCAAAAACATTGGATTAAAGAAATACTTTCATTCTTAATAAGATCAAAGAATAAAATATGTAAGTATAAGTTTAACAAAAATGCTATATTTATGCATTGGAAATAATACAATATGTTGAGAGAAATTAAAGATCTAAGTAAATGAAAAGTCATTCCATATCATGGATTAGAATACTTAACATTGTTAGGACAGTACTTACCAAATTAGTTTGAGGTAATTTTACTTACCATATAAAAGTTTGAGGTAATTTTATTTGTGGGGGTGGGATTATAATCTCAACGTGAAATTTATATAGAAATAGGAAATAGCAGCATATCCAAAACAATCTTGAAAGGAAGGCAAACAAAAAGAAGAGGAAGGCAAACAAAATCCCACGTGTACCAATTTCAAAACTTTCTAAAAAGTACAGTAGTACAGTAACAGCAGGACACTGGTATAAATAAAGACCTATAGATCAATAAAATGGAATTGAGAATCCAGAAATAATTTTTTCCTTTTATGGTCAGTTTGTCTTTAACGTAGAGTATGTACCTGCCGGGAGCCTGAGCTACCCGGTTGTATTTGATATGCCAAATACCAGTAACAATTATAGACCTCTTCTGGTGGTAGGCTCTTATGTTCCTGGGCAGCAGTGCCTGGCTCTCTAGCATGGACAGGACATGGGAGTTCGGGGCCGCGGAAAGTGTCTTTAACAGGGTGCCAAGATAATTTGATGGGACAAAGAATAGATGTTAGATATGGTTTTGTATATTCACATGCATAAGAATAAAGCTGAATGCTTGTCTTACATCATAAAAAAACTAAAAATGGTTCATATACAAACATTTATGAGCTAAAAGGATTAGAAGAAAATATAGAAGTAACCTTGTGGATTCTAAGTTAAGCAGTTGTCTTTAAAATATGATACACTGGAACACTGTATAACTAAAACCTAAATATGAACACTTTTGTAACTGTATATCTTATGGTGGTATATGATGTAAAACAGCACAGTAACTAAAAAATGATAGTTAAGTTAGATGAGATTATAATTAGATGAGAAAATAAACAATACTGTCAAGAAAATTGAAAGATAGCTCACTGATGGTTAAAATTTTAAAATATCTCTGATGATAGATATAGACTTTAAGTCATTCTTACTGCTCTATAAAAAATAACTTAATTAAAAATTCAAAGGCAAAGGATCCCTATAGAAATTTCTCACAAGAAGAATATTTAAAAACACATGAAAAGATATTTAGTATTGTTAATCATCAAAGAGATGAAAATTAAATTCACAGTTAGGTATCACAACATATCACTTAAGTGGCTAGAATAAAAAAACACAGATAACAACTGTTAAGGATGTAGGGAAATTTTGCCCTCACATTGTTCACAGGAAAGTAAAATAGGGCAGCTGGCTGTGGAAATGGGCAGTCTCCTAAACATTAAATACAGAGGTAGTATATGATTCAACTGTTCCAACCTAGAGCATAGATTTATATTCTAGAAAATTTAATACACATCCACACAGCGTTTATACATAAATAGTCATAGCAACATAATTTATGATAGCCTAAAGTGTAAGAACTTTAACTGACTATGACTAATTAATAAATAAAATGTGGTATATGCACTTATACACACATATGCAATGAAATATTATTTGTTAATAAAAAGAGCAAAATACTGATATTGCCACAGTAATAAATGAAATGTTAAAGCATTCAAGGTAAAAAAATAAACATTTTATGAAAACCACCTAATGTATAATTCCATTTATATGAAACATTCTAAATAGACAAAACCGTAGAGACAAAAGTAAATTAGTGGTTGCCAAAGGGTTAGGGATTGGGAGAATGGAAATGTTATAAAATTAGATTGTGGTTTTACAGCCCTGTGAATATATAAACTATTGAACTGTATACTTTACGTGGTAGATTACATGCTGTGGGGATTATATCTCAATAAAGTTGTTACAAAAAGGGAAAAAGACCCCATGATATTGGACACCACTAAAGCTAAAGCCAAAGCTAAGGGCACCCGTATTTTACTTTCACCCTCTCTCATTTTAAATTCTTTTATGACGTATTCCACAAAAGACAAATTTATGGCTTTGAATCATTTTGATCTCTAGGTGATTGACTTGATAGACTGAGAAAATGAAAATTCAGCCTAGAAGTCAAGAAAAAATATTTCTTACACAAGTTCCATAAATATTCCAAGACTAATGGTAGAAGACTTGATACCTGACTTTCTTTGAAGCTGACCATTATTATAAGATCCTCACCTATTCGGTGGGTGGGACTGAGAGAAGTGAAAAAAGGGTCTATAATCTTGAAGTAAACTCAGATTGAGTCAGAGATTGTGCATGAGACATTGTTCTAAAGATTAGGTTCTGGGTTCCTTTTGCATGGCAGAGGGCTGGGGTTGGGGGATGGGATTTAGTATAGTGGAATCTGGATCTCCAGTATTGCAATGAACGTTTCAAAGGATGTCTTGGTGTTCCAAAAACAAGGGAAATCTTTTTTTTTAACTACATGATATAAGCGTAAGACCTGATAGTTCATGAAAAAAGATCACTGCAAATTAAGAAATATAAAATAGCACGGGCTGGAGAGAAGACAGTCTAGAAACTCAAAATAATATTATTTCCTAACAGTATGGCTCAGATTGTACTTTAGGGAACAATGTTTTAAATTACCACATTTGAGATCAGAAAACAGAATATTAGAGGACAGCTTTGCTCTTGCAAAACTTTTTCTTCCTACTTTGCCTGATAACCCCTTGCATATAGATATAGAGTCTTTCCCTCTTTAATTGAAGCCAATAAATAGACTTGAATGTGTAATTTCTTTGGAGCTAAAACTCAAGAAGAAGTGTCTGCATCAAGGGGGCCAGATGGCAGTTATTCTTCTCTTGCTGTGCTTAGATGGTTCAGGCACATGAAAGCCAACCACTGAGGAGCTCAGATATGGAAAAAAAGAAGAGAGTGGCGGGCCTTGAAGTGTTAGGACAGTAAAGTCAGTCACCTCTAAAAAAGAGAGAGAGAAAGAGAGAAGGGGGGACTTTTTAGTAAGATAGTGACATGATGGTGGAAATCATCTTGTAAGCAGACAAGATTGGGCAAGACTACCAGGGAGCCACCTTGAAGATGCTGCCACAATCCAGACAGGAGTGTGTTAAGTTATTACTACAGGGTGTGTCTGCAGATATGAAAAGAAAGGGGCCAAATTAGGAAAGACAGTGGGAACAAAATCCTTTGCTTTGAAGGCGATCTTCTTTGAGAGCAGCACGAAACTCTGGGATAAGGAATCTGTTCATTCAATTCTCCCCTAGCCCCTCCTTAACAACTTTTTCAATAGTGTCTTCAAGTGAAAGTGAATATTCCACATTAATGTTTTGGGGGTTCTTAATAACTCGGTTCTAGCTGATCCTTCCAGCTGGATTTTACTTAGCTGCTCACCTTGAACCCCAGGCTCCAGTCATCTTCAGTCATTATTTTTCTACTTCTGGTTTTGTAAAGGATGCTTTTCCATGGAGTAATTCTCCCTTCATTGATTAGTTTTTCACTGAGGTATTATCCTATCCTATTGAAGTTGTTTTACCATCGCAGCGGTTTTACACCAGTTCCTCCGCCAGTCTCAGGAGCCTTCCACCACTGCCCAACATAGTTCACCCTCCCCAGCCTCCTCAGTTCCCAGTTTTGTTGGTCAAATCTAAGGGTTTGTTTGCATTGTGGTTGTCTACTCTCTTTGTTTCTTTATATTCTGCATGAGTGAGTTCATCTGGTTTTTATCTTCATCATGCTGCAGAAAATCTCTCCTGTTCTATATGTCTGGGCTAATTGTCTGTCCCCTGTGTGTCTTGTCTATTTGTACCTTGCTACAGTAAAAAAAGATTTAAAAATACCTATATTATGCTCTTTGAACATACTACATTGTACAAACTACCTTAGCACAAACTACATTGTACTGATTGTCTCTCCAAATTGTGGTAGGCAAGAAATCACATCCTAAATGTAGCATTTAGGTCCAAGAACAGAGGCTCTGATTTAGTAGACTTAGCTGAGCCCACAGTTTTAGACTTACTGTTGTAAGTGGGTGTTTACTTATCTGTATCCCTGATTAGACTTTAACTCTAGTAGTAGGGCAGAGACCATTATAATCCCTGAACCAATATAGGTTTGACATGGTACAGATTGTAATTGTCCCACAAATAAGTGATGTGAGAATGGGAAGCATTAAAAAATGACTCAAGACTTCAAATTAGGAAACAAGAAGTTAATGGAAAAAATGGGAAGGTGTTCCTATTTGTGGAAGAAAATGATGAACACCCACAAACTAATTTCAGACAACAGGTGGGGGAGCTAAGGCGGTGTCCAGCTTTCCATGCCTCCTGTCTGGCACTGACTACAACGTGGAAAATGGCCCACCCCTGCTTACATTCCCTATGTACTCTCCCAAAGACTCAGATGTATGTTTTCCCCAAAGGCAGCATATAATTTTGAGAATTGCAATCATTTTTTCCATGTTCTTTTGAAAGGCTGTAAAATAATTTTAGATGCAATAGTAATTCTAGGTCCTCGCTTACTCTGGACCTTTGAAGTTTGATTCAAAACATCACACACCTCCCAGTCCAGATGTTGGCAGGTTAATAATATATTCTGCAGGAAAGAACTCAGTCTTATTTGCACGAAGAGCTGGAAATTTTTGGTAATGCTATCTTACCTCAGTTTTTTAAGGATACAACTGAAATATATTTTGTCAGCATAAAGGCAAAGGTTGAACAATTAAGACAAATAATGAAGCTAGTGTTCATGCAACTGAGCATTGTCATGCAATTTGTGAAAGAACTCTTTAAAACTCACATGACTATTCTAGACCAAGAATAAAGAGAATAATTTCCAGATAAGTGTCCAAAACCTTATTTTAGTGCTTGAGCTCCATTTGCTCATTCCTCATCAGTCCTCGTCCTTGGTTTCTAAATGGTAGGATCCACGCAAAACTAATTTCCAGATCTGTCCATCCAACCACTCTTAAAATTCCATAGGCTTTTAATGGAAATATTAAGTTTTAGGAGAATAATGGCTATAAGGTTAATGATAAACAAATGTCTAATGCATTTGATGCTTCTCATAGTCTACTATGATTTGTAATGATTTGTGTAGATTTCTTCAGATTCCCTACAGATTAGAAAAAATCTTGAGGATGTGAGCAGATAGCCACCTTTTTTTTCACAGTTACACTAAATGCTGTAATATATGTTTGTAATTACAAAAGTAATTAAACCATGTGGATTTAGAAACTAGATGGGACAGAATCACTGACCTACAGAAAGATGTGTGTAATCTATGCAAACAATAAGTCATAAAGCTTTCTAACACTGTCAGGTGATCAGCATGGCACAGTTTTCCCTCACAAGGAGAAACAAAATGTAATATCATTTTGGCTCTATGCAAACAACCAGAATCACATAAGCAGATGGGTGACTGTCGTTTAGCCATTTGTTAACCATGTGAATGTCTCGGCAGCCCTCGGAACCTCAACAAAAGGAAGGAGGGAGGGCATGACCAAAACTCAAGGACTAGCTCTCATGAATCTCATCTTTAATTTTTCATTCTTTAATAGAAAAACAACTTGGTGGGAAAATAATAACAAAGGACAGATACCCTTTCAACACATTAATACAATGTTTTACAGTGACTAAGTACTTAATAAGTATTTGAGAGTGAACTGATGTCACTTTGATGCTACTTGGTTGATTAGCTGGCAAGCATGCAGGGCTGGGCATTGCAGCTCAATGCAATGGAATCATCTCCTAACATAGGTGAACCAAATGCAGTGACGTTGCCTCCTAACACATTCTCCCTAGAATTATTTTTTGGTGAAAAGCAGCTAATCATGCCCTGGAGAGTCTTAGGCACCTTCTCATGGAAGGTGTGATATTTTCAGGCACGGACACAGCTGGGTCTGAAAATGTTATTAGCTCCTCTGAGTAGGTGGAACCTCAGCGGTTTAAAGAGGGCATGAGACTACACCTGGGTTCCATGACACAGTGGGGCCGGAAACCTTCTTGACCAAATAGATGACTTCTTGGAAGTGATTACAAATAGCCAGCTTTGTAATGAGAGAGCATTTTCTTACATGAAACTTGGCCTTGATCTTCATTTTCCATTTTCTGGATTGAAAAGTTTTTTTTCTTTTAGTTTCTACCTTCTTTCCTTTTACTGACTATATAAAAAGCCTCTGTGTACATATCCTCTGTTCTTTTTAATAATAGTTTTCCAGTAAAGTTTCTTTGTCCTAGGGAATCCAAAACCCACGCTGTGCTCTATTTATACTCCTGCTTCACTCCTGATCTTTACTCCTGCCATACACTGTTTCTTGTAAGACTGCAAATTCCAAGTCTCAAGGGAAGTGCTGATTCATTTGGGTGTTGGATATCTCATTTTTTCTTGGTACCGTCACCTAATATTTCTCTCTCCCCTATATGTTGAACTCTTCAAACTCTCAGAGCTGAGTTTAAATTCTTCTGGGTTTACTATATATACTATATAAGAATATTGTGGGCTAATGTGTAAAATAAGAGGGAGAGAGATGCAGAGACAGAGAGAGAGATAGAGAGAAAGAGAGGAAACTGGGGTACATGCTATTAAGGTGGGTGGGGGACGGGAGGGGAGGGGTACATTGGTGGTGGAAATGGGGCACTGGTGGAGGGATGGGTGCTGGAATACTGTATTACCAAGAACCAATTATGAACACCTTTGTAATTGTATGTTTCACGGTGGTATAATAAAAAATTAAAAAAAAAGAATATTGTGGGCTTGATTGAAGCAGAGGCACAAAATCAAGGGATGGAGAAGGCCTTTCTCATAATGGTTCTCAGGAAAAAGAACTTCATCCCATATGCACACATATACTTAGTATATTGTATATTTATACTATATATGCACACATATACTTAGTATATGTGTATATATATATTATATAGAGTATATATAGTATATATACTCTATATTATATATATATACACATATACTAAGTATATATAATATTAGGTGATGGTACCAAGAAAAAATGAGATATATATATACTATATATACACATATACTGAGCATATGTGTGCATATGGGATGAAGTTCTTTTTATTGAGAACCATTATGAGAAAGGCCTTCTCCATCCCTTGATTTTGTGTCTCTGCTTCAATCAAGCCCACAATATTCTTATACCCCAGCCCATCCATATAGCAGCACTATGACAAGACTCACCAGTGCATTGGCATAATTGCTACCCCAAATTAAAACTGTATTTAGATTATGTTTTTCACCATCCTATTCCCCAAAGAGTGATGGAGAGAACTCAGTACAGGACCAGCACCTGCAGTCACTGGCAGGTTGTGCTTGGCAGCTCTATAAACAAGATGCCAAGTTCTACTCTGTTCCAATAACAGCATCTGGGTGGCAAGCTGGCTTCCAGCTGACATAAATCTGCCTCTGCCCTTTGGAATTCTCTTAGGAGTCTGGAATGGACTGGCTTCTAGCCATCTACCTCCAAGGAAGGGAGTGGATACATCTGACTCTTCCCTACTAAGTAGAAACTGTGAGGCAGACTTCTCTCTCTTTTTTCGGTGGTGGTGGTGGGAATTTAAGGTACTTTCTCAATACGGAATGCCTGTTGATTTGAGTAACTTCTGTATCTACGCAGACTCTTTTCTTGATGACTGGCCAATAATATTATGCAGAAGCATACTCCAAATCAGAGAGATGCTCTCATCTCATATTTCTTTGCCTTATGATAGGACTGATTTTCACCTGTCTCTACCAGTCAGTGGTTTTGAGGAGACACATGAATCTATTTATTTATTTTTTTGTACAGAAAGTGCTGAACGGTGTAAACCAGCTGCCCTCAAGGTCAGATAAGCAGAATTATTTTTTACCACAATTATAATAATTCCCCTGTTTAGTATACTTACTGAGTTTGTTTTTGAGTTGCAAGACCAGAAGAATTTTTTTAAGTAGATGATAAAAGAGATTGTTTAGTAAATTAAACCATTGTTACACATGGTGCAGGGAAATTGAGCAAATATTATACAAAATCTAGTTCTTCTGCCAGATAGCTGAATTAAAACACTATAGTTCTAGTTTCTTAAGTATCATAGACATTATAATAGAAGACCAAATAATCCTACATTTTAAAGTACATATTAAAAGAATAAATGTAATAATGTATGAAATATACCTAATATAGAACCTGACACAAAGTATATTATTCAATGCTTTAGGAACATAGATATATGTTCATATATAAATATATGTATATATATTTAGGACAAAATAAAATATCTGGAAATAAAATTAGCCTAAAGGTCAGAGACCTATCCATAGAAAACTCTAAAATATTATTAAAAGAAATAAAGAAGACTCCAACATATGGGAAAATTCATATTTTCATGGATCAGAAGAATAGAAATTGGAATAATAAAGAATGAGACTCTTTTCATTATGGTCAATGAAAGAGAGGTAACAAATACCAAACCTCAAAAACTTAGTGCAAATCAATGTTTTTTTAGATTCTTTAATCTTTTCTTCCAGAGAAACCTGGAAAAATAACATAGGGCTAAGCTGAGGTTTTCACTTATTGGAGATGTATTATTTATTCCAAAGAGCTAACAAGTGTAGCATAGGGCTATGAAGAGAGGTAGCAGAGAACTTGCATCTTTAATCAGTTAAAAAGATAAAATAGTGGCCAGGGAGACTGTACAGCAGGTAAGGCACACGTTTGACCTGGGTTCAATCCCTGGCACCACATATGGTCAACTGAGCATAGAGCTGGTAGTAAATAACCAGATGTGGCCTCCCAAAAACAATAAAACATCAAGTGCATTTTATTAATTATACAATATAATTTGTTTAGTATTAGTTAAGATAATAACCATAATTGGGCTTGGGAGATAGCTCCAAGAGTTGGAACACACGCTATGCATATGTGAGGCTGGCATTTCATCCTTGGCACTTTGTGGTCCCCTGAGGAAAGTCAGGACCATCCCTGGAGCACTGAGCTTGGTGTAGTCCTAAGCATGACCAGGGGTAGCTCAAAATTAACAAACCAAAACCAAAAAATATATTCTGTGGGTTATGCCTACAGAATAAACCTTGTTAACGTCCTATAACTTAATAAGGTAGTTTATATACTCAGTGTGGTTCCTGTCAAAATCCCCATGACACTGTTAATGTAAATAAAAAATTTATTTGGAACTCAGAAGTAAAAAGCAATTCTAAAAATGAAAAAAAAATGTAGGTATCTCATTCCTTGTCTTCAAACTAAACTATAAAACAACAGTACCAGAAATTGTATGTGTCTAAAAAGAAAGAAATTGTATGGTTCTAAAACAAAAACAGATATATAGACCAATGCACTAAAATTTAAATAAAACAACACTTAAGTAGAAAATTAATTCACAAAACAAGATTCAAGACCACATGCTGGAGAAAGGAATGCCTTTTCAACAAATTGTGTTAGGAAATCTGGATCATTACATGCAAAACATGAAACTATTTCATTGTTTAACGTGCACATAAATGTTGACTCAAAATGGATTAAATAATTTGATAGGGCCGGAGGAATAGTCCAGCAAATAGGGCATTTGCCTTGCATGAGGCTGACCTGGGTTTGATCCACGGCATCCCATATGGTCCCCTGAGTGCCACCAGGAGTAATTTCTGAGTGAAGATCCAGGAGTAACCCCTCAGCACCTCCTGTTGTGACCCAAAAAAGCAAAAAAAAAAAACCCCAAAAAACTTGGATATAAGATCCAAAGCCATAAAATGCATAGAACATGGGGCATATACTAAGGGGCATTAACTACAGAGATGTCTTTGATGACCTGACTCCAACATAAAAAAGTGTTCAACTTCATTCCTGAGGAAATACAGGGTCACAACAAGATGCTACCTTACACTTGTGAGAGTGGCCTATAGCAAGGAGACTGGGAATTTCAGTTTGTGAATGTAGATTGGTGCAGCCTTTATGGAAAACTGTATGGAGAATATTTGAAAGACTTAAAATATCATATGATTTAGCAATAGCACTCCTATGTATTGATCTGAAGAACATTATGAAACACTCTAGCTCAAAAAGGATGCACCTCTATGTTCATAGCAACATTTTTCGTAATAGCAAAGGCATGGAAACAGCATATCAGTTATAAGTGCATAAGTGCCCACCCACAATGACTGGATAAAGATATGGTGTGTGTGTGTGTGTATTCCATGGACTATCACTATTAAAACTATTAAACGATTAAAATGATGAAATATTATTATTTAAACATGGATGGAACTTAAGGTGATTATGCTAAGTAAAATAACTCAGAAAGTAGAACAGGTATTAGATGGCTTCTTTCATATGTGGAAAGTATAATTAACTAGAGCAAAACAACATTGAAGCTGTGAACAATCTGATGGCTATTGGTGTAGGAAAAGGTGAGAGAAAAAGGTAGAGGGGCCAATCTGAAGATCTGGGAATGACACTAGAACTTTTGTGTTTGGTGTTGTAAGGCTTTTATATATGTATATTTGTTTTTTGAAAGATATCTGCTCAGATGTGTTTGGACTCTTCTGTTACTGGTAGTAAGCACAGACAGCAGACGTGCTTTAAGTGAATTGCTTTGGGTTTAGTCCGTTTGCTTGAGTGGCCGCAAAGGCCCATCTTACTGTGCATAGCTTGAAATTTTCAGTTTTGACCTTGATGACAGGTTTGTGTAACATGCCGCAAGTGCCCTCTGTAATTGTGGTTGAATGAAAAGAATATATGTGATAATGATGAGAATTTCCCCAACCTTTGCTCAACACTGTGGCTTAGGAAAGAAGGGGCCTCCCAGGGAGTACTTCAGACTGGCAAGAGCACGTGTGTTGGTTTGTCTCAGAACACATAGTTCTTGGATTCTGCTACTGGTGGACTTGATTAGAACTGTGGGGATGATGCTCAACATTAGAGCTGGTTAGAATTCAGTGTTATGCAAGCACAATTTATGTCCACTAAAAAGTTTTATAGAAATATCCTCAAAAGTTCTTGCTTTCCATGCAACTGATAATTCCAGTTCCCTGAACTGAATTATCTACCATTTTGTGAGAGAGGGTAGAGAGGAGGGCTGTATTGCTCAGGGCTTATTCCTGGCACTGTGCTCAGGGATCACTACTAGAAGAGCTCAGGGGACCATGTGCAGTGCCAAGGATCAGAACTGCATGGACAGTTGAAGGCAAGCACCTTACCCACTGTATTTTGTCACAGGCTTCTAAATTGTAGATTTTTTCATTTTAAAAAATACATTGAGGCTCTGTGGATTATAATACTGTTAATGTCAGTGATAGTTTTTTTATGCACAAAATTCCAGCACACACCCATCGCCATTTTGAGTACTTCTTTTCCTTTAGTTCCTAGCCATAAGCTGCTCCTTTCCATTTTTTTCTCTCCTATCTTCACATGTCTAACAAACTGAAAACTTCCTTTTTCTTGAAATCCAAAGATAAAATGTAGGGTTTTGGCACTAAATCACTGCCTGGTGATGAGTAAGCCACCAATTTCTTTCTTTCACCCTCCTCATCAATGATACTTAGTTTAAAGGTCAACAGAATAAGAAACTCATGTTAGAGTTTCTCAGACTCTTATATGCATACATACAAATGACTCCAGATTCAGAAGGTCTGAGTCTAACATTCTGCATTCGCACACTTTCAAGTGATCCCCATGTTGCTGTAACCCAATCACAAGCCAAGTTAAATTATCTAGGGACTCAGTTCTTCAAACTTTTACTGAGTCCTTAAGTAAATCTGGCTGATTTTTCTCTTTAAATTCTTAGGTAGAAGTTTCTGATGATTGTTTCTTGCAATGGTACTGAACAATGAAGATGTATGTAGCCTTAACTTAGTTCCATTTCCCTTATTAATATGTCTTATGTTGATATTTATCATCAAATTCGTATTTTAATTTTTTACATATGTAGCTGTTGCTCTAAGTACATACATCAACACAAATGTATAATCAGTTGCAGTGATTCTCTTGGGGTCATTTTGCTTTTGGTGGCCTTTGTAGTTTTAGTACTCTTTTGAGTTCATCATCAAAGTTCTGTAAATAGAAACTATTTGATATTTGCCTTTTATTTCTTTTTCTTGCTTTTTTGCTGTGATTATGACTTCCAATATTGAGTTGAAAAAAGTGGTGAGACACATTTTCAACCTACGATAGTCATTATGGTAAAAGCAACGCAGAATTCCTTCAAGCTCTACGATTGAAGTCACTAATACAGATGAGTCGAGCAATAACTATGAGCTATATAACCTCTCTGAAAAGGAATTTCGGAAGGAACTGTTAAAGATGCACAAGGAACTCAAAGAAACATTGGAATACAAAGTCAATAAAATACAAGAGGACATGAGAGGAGAATTGAGTAAATTTCAGACCAAAGTACAAGCAGAAATGACAGATATTAAAAATGAAGTAAGTGAACTGAAAAACACAGGGGAAGGCCTCCAAAGCAGAGTAACAGCTACAGAAGAAAGAATTAGTGATCTTGAAGACGACGTTCAGAGATTCTGTAGACAACACCAGAAGATGGAAAAAAGACTCACAATCAATGAACAGACTACCAGAGAAAATCGGGATGAAGCCAAAAGGAACAACATACGCATCATTGGGGTCCCAGAAGGGCAAGAAGAAAACCCTGATGAAGAAGAAACTGTCAAAGCCATCATCACTGAGAATTTCCCTGAACTGAAGAAAGCATGATCCCAGATACAGGAGGCCCGGAGGATACCAGTTAAAAAGAAACTCCAATAAGAATACTCCAAGACACATCCTTATTAAAATGACAAAAACAATAGACAGAGATAGAATACTGAAAGCAACAAGATCAAAGAAGGAAATCACATACAAAGGAGCATCTCTGAGATTTACATCAGACTTCTTAGATGAAACACTCCAAGCCCGAAAACAATGGTGGGATATTGTGAAAAGACTCAATGAACTTCAGGCCTCACCAAGAATTCTTTACCCAGCTAGACTTACTTTCAGATGTGAAGGAAAGATACACAACTTCATGGATAAACAACAACTCAGGAAATTCATAGACTCAAAACCAACTCTAAAAAGAAGGATTGAAGGGTCTATTGTAAAATAAGACAACCCCAAACCACAACAAATTTAAACAGAAAGATGGCACAAAATCCAATGGCAATAATCTCTCTCAACGTCAACGGTCTAAATGCACCAATTAAGAGACACAGTGTGGCAAAATGGATTAAAAAACTGAATCCAACATTCTGCTGCCTACAAGAAACACATCTGAATAACCAGAGCAAACACAGATTCAAAGTCAAAGGCTGGAAGACCATTCTCCACGCAAACAACCCCTCCAAAAAGGTGGGTGTGGCCATACTCGTATCTGACAATATAGACTTCAGGTTGAAAAAGGTTAAAAGGGACAATGAAGGCCATTTCTTAATAATTAAGGGGTATGTATACCAGGAAGAAATCACACTACTAAACATATATGCGCCAAATGAGGGGCCCAGCAAAATATTTAAAACGACTATTAATAGACCTCAAAGAAGACATTGACAATAGCACAATAATAGTCGGAGACTTCAACACTGCCTTATCGACTATGGATAGATTGATGAGACTGAAACTCACCAGGGAAATACTGGACCTGAAGGAAGAAATGTAAGAAAGAGAGCTGGTTGATATATACAGGGCTTTTCATCCCAAAAAAAGCTGAATACACATTTTTTTTCCAGTGCACATGGAACATACTCCAAGATAGATCATATACTGAGCCACAAAGCATACCTCAACAAAATAAAAAAGATTGAAATTGTGTCGACTATCTTTTCAGATCACGATGCACTGAAAATAGTAGTTAACCATAGACAGAAGCAGGGAGCCAAACCAAACACCTGGAAACTGAACAGCTCACTGCTGAACAACAAAAGGGTCATAGAAGAAATCAAACAGGAAATCCAAAGATTCCTAGAAACAAATGACAATGAAGATACCAACTATCAGAACTTGTGGGACACAGCAAAAGCTGTGTTAAGAGGAAAGTTCATAGCTTTGCAAGCATTCATAAGGAAAGAAGAAAGGGCCCACATAAATAACCTGACCTCACAACTGAAAATACTAGAAAAAGATCAACAAAAGAGCCCAACCCAGGCAGAAGGAAGGAAATGATAAAACTTAGGGAGGAAATCAACGGCTGGAAACCAAAAAAACAACCCGAAAGATTAATGAAACCAAGAGCTGGTTCTTTGAAAAATTGATAAGATCAACAAGCCACTGGCAAGACTTGTAAGGACAGGGAAAGAGAGAACCCAAATTAACAGAATCAGAAATGAAAATGGTGACATCACAACAGTAAAAACAGAAATCCAAAAGATCACCAGAGATTACTTTAAGAACCTGTATGCCACAAAACATGATAACCTAGAAGAAATGGATAAATTCCTCAAGTCCTATAACCTCCCATGATTGAAACAAGAAGACCTCCAATACCTAAATAAGCCTATCACCATCGAGGAAACTGAAACAGTAATTAAAAGTCTGCCAAAACACAAAAGCCCAGGTCCAGACGGATTCCCTAGTGAACTCTACCAAACCTTTAAGGAGGACCTACTGCCAGTCCTTTTCAAGCTCTTCCAGGAAATAGAAGAAACAGAAACACTCCCAAACAGCTTCTACGAGGCACATATCACCCTGATACCCAAAGCAGGGAGAAACAACACAAAGAAGGAAAAAATTTCAGACCAATCTCCTTGATGAACACAGATGCTAAGATCTTCAACAAAATACTAGCAAACAGAATCCAAAGACTCATCCAAAAGATCATACATCATGACCAAGTAGGATTCATCCCGGGAATGCAAGGAAGTCAACATTCACAAATCAATCAACATAATACATTATATCAATAAGAGAAAAAAATAAAAACCATATGGTCCTATCGATAGATACAGAAAAAGCATTTGACAAGATCCAGCACCTATTCATGATTAAAACCCTCCAGAAAATGGGAATTGAAGGAAGCTTCCTCAAGATAGTCAAAGCCATCTACCAAAAGCCCACAGCGAGTATCTTTCTCTATCCTTAACTATCCTTTCAATGGGGAAAAATTGAAAGCCTTCCTCTTAAGATCAGGAACACGACAAGGTTGCCCTCTCTCACCCCTTTTATTCAATATAGTACTGGAAGTACTAGCCATAGCAGTCAGAGAAGAAAAGGACATTAAGGGCATCCAGATAGGCAAGGAATAAATCAAGCTATCATTATTTGCAGATGACATGATATTATACTTAGAGAACCCTAAACTCTCAACCCAAAATCTCTTGGGAAACAATAGATTTGTATAGTAGAGTGGCAGGGTACAAAATCAATACCCAAAAGTCTGTGGCTTTCCTATACACAAATAATGAAAGAAAAGAAAGGGAAATAAAAAATAGATTCCATTCACAATTGTGCCATGGAAAATCAAATACCTAGGAATCAGATTAACCAAGTGTATAAAAAACCTATACAAAGAGAACTACAAGACACTGCTTCAAGAAACAAAAGAGAACACGAAGAAATGGAAACACATTCCCTGCTCATGGATGGGGGAGAATTAACATTGTCAAGATGGTAATACTCCCTAGAGCTTTGTACAGATTCAATGCGGTTCCTATAAGGATACCCATGACATTCTTGACCAAACACTCCTGAAATTTGTATGGAATAATAAACCCCCATGGATAGCTAAAGCAATCCTTGGGAAGAAGAAGATGGGAGGCATCACCTTTCCCAACCTCAAACTGTACTACAAAGCAGCAGTAATTAAAACAGCATGGTACTGGAATAAAAACAGACCTGTGGACCTATGGAATAGAGTTGAGTATCCTGACACCCACCCTCAAAGACATGATCAGTTAATCTTTGATAAAGGTGCAAAGAGTCCAAACTGGAGTAAGGAAAGCCTCTTCAACAAGTGGTGCTGGGAAAACTGGACAGCTACATGTAAAAAAATGAATTTGGACCTGTGTCTAACACCTTGCACAAAAATCAGATCAAAATGGATTAAAGATCTCAATATCAGACCTGAATCCATGAAGTACATTGAAGAAAATATAGGAAAAACCCTTCACGACATTGAAGCTAAAGACATCTTCAAAGGTTGAAGATGTCCATTAACAAAGCAACTAGAAGAGAATATAAACATATGGGACTACATGAAACTAAAGAGCTTCTGCACCTCGAAAGAAACAGTGACCAAGATAGAAAGACAGTCCACAGAATGGGAAAGAATATTCACCCAATACCCATCTGATAAGGGGTTAATATCCAGGATATATCAGGCACTGGTACAGCTATATAAGAAGAAAAGAGCCAACCCCATTAAAAATGGGGAGAAGAGATGAACAGAGACTTTGACAAGGAAGAAATTCGAATGGCCAAAAGGCATATGAAAAAATGCACATCATCACTAATCATCAGAGAGATGCAAATCAAAACAACAATGAGATATCACCTCACACCACAGAGAATGGCCCATATCCAAAAGGGTAAAAGCAACAAGTGCTGGCATGGATGGGCGGAAAAGGGGACTCTCATACATTGTTGGTGGGAATGTCGACTTGTACAACCTTTCTGGAAAACAATATGGACATTCCTCCAACGACTAGAAATTGAGCTCCCTTTTGATCCAGCCATACCACTCCCTGGGAATATACCCCTGGGAAGCCAAAAACACACAGCGGAAACACAATCCGCACTTTTATTTTCATAGCAGCACTATTCACAATAGCCAGAACTTGGAAACAACCAGTATGCCCGAGAACTGATGACTGGATAAAGAAACTGTGGTACATCTACACAATGGGATACTATGCAGCTGTTAGGAAAAATGAAGTTATGAAATTTGCCTATAAATGGATGGACATGGAAAGGATCATGTTGAGTGAAATTAGTCAGAAGGAAAGAGAGAGACATAGAATGACTGCATTTATTTGCATGACATAAATATATCAGGTGATCCTACCAAAAAGTGGAAATTACCACAAACGTGTGGGAGTCAGAGGTTAGGTAAGATAGAGAAGGGAACATGTGTGAATAAACGTCAAAAGGGCTTATACCAACATAGAACTGAGCACTAAATACAGGCAAAAAAATGCACATGATGGCTTCTAAGTGTATGTAGTGCAACCCACAATGTGTAAGAGAAGGAAGAGAGAGAGAGAGGGAGAGAGAAAAGATAAATAACCTGCCATTTAGGCAGGCTATGGGAGGGGAGAGGGAATTGGGGACATTGGTGGTGGGAAATGGACACTGGTGGAGGGCGGGGTGCTGGAACACTATGTGACCGAAACCTCCAAACATGAACAACATTGTAATTGTATGTCTCACAGTGGTATAATAAAATGTTTAATTAAAAAAAAATCTCTAATTAGCTAGATTCAGATTTTAAAGAACAATACATTGCTTCAAGTCAAGCAACAACTTAAGGGATTCATACCTTGAAACCAGTCCTGCAGAAACATTAAAAGAACTTCTTGAAAAGACAATATAAACTTCTTAGCATTTGGCATTAGATATGACTGGTGTTTATGGTTGTCCTCTTCTACATTAAGAAAGGTTTGTTTACACACAGTTTGTTAAGGATTTAATGTTTTCAATAATGAATTAGTCTTTTACTTATATTGAATATTCTATGTCTAATCAGTGCTCCTTTATTCTTACATCCCTGATATTTTCTGCAATGTTTACTTATCACTATAGATACTTAAATATTATTATAATATAATACTTTCTAACAAAGTATAGTTTGAAGGAATCTTTAGGGTTTTATGTGTGCAGAATGTCACCTATAAACAATTTTTGTCATCTTTTTAATAGTGCCGTTAATTTCTTCTTTTAATCTCACTAGTATTTATAGCATAAAACTGAACAATAGTGGTGACAATGGACATTCTTCCTATCTTAGAAGAAAGTATTTCTTCACTACTGTTGACCATAATATAGTTAGGCTTTCAGAATTTTTGGCCTAATGAAACTCACCTTATGTTAGTTTCAAATTAACATAGTGAGAAGAAAACTAACCTCATGTCTCATATTATATAAGCTATATTATTTTCTGTATCTGTTGTGATAATCATGCAATTTTTAAAATTCTGTTAATGTAGTATATCACATTTGTTTATTTGTATATATTGAATAATCTCTGCATTCAGGGATAAACTGCAGAAAAAAAAAGAAAAAAGTGGTGAGAGTGGGTACACTTGTTCTGGAACATAGAAGATCTTTCACATGATTTACTTATGATTTAATATTGGTGGATTTATGTTTCTAGATTATTTTATTCTAGATTATTTAATTTGTGGGAATATAATCTTTATGGCAGTCTTTCACAGAAAGTATTTTTGTCCTGTCATTTGTAATTAATGGCTCACATTTCATTAAAATATTTTTTAATTGAGTCACAGTGAGATACACAGTTACGAAGTTGTTCATGATTGGGTTTCAGTTATACAGTGTTCCTTCACTCATACCTTCACCAGTGCGCATATCCCACCATCACTGTTCCCAGTTTCTCTCCTAGCCACCCCTCACATCTATGGCAGCACTTTCCTTCTCTCTCTCTCTCTCTCTCTCTCTCTCTCTCTCTCACACACATACACACACTTTCTCTCTTGCATTTCATTTTTATTTTGTGTCCTATGTTATTTATTTTTGTCTTCTAAAGATTTCTCAATTTTGTGAATCTTGGCAAAATACAGGTTTTTTTGTTTTAATGATCTTTTCTACTGTCCTTTTATGTCTAATTTTGCTCTCTTCTTTGTTACATCCTTCTGTTTACCTCATTTACTTTATTGCTTTTCTAGTTTCTTTCATTTATAAGTTTAGGTTGCTTATTTGATATTCTCTCCATGTTCCTCACTCTGTGTCTGTCTTTCATCAGTATAGACATTTATTGCTTTTACACTTTCCTCCTAAAATTCTTTTTGGCCTCATTCCGTAAGTTCATATGTATTTTGTCTTCTTTTCATTAATTGTACTTTTTAATTCTGTTTTTGAGTTTTCTTTTAAATCTCTGGATATTCAGGAGTTGTTTAATTTCCACATATTCATTGAATTTCTGACTGCCATCTTGCTACTGATTCCTAGTTTTATATCACTGTGGTTGAGAAATATATTTAGAATTACTTTAATCTTATAAGTCTTCAGAGGTGTGCTTTTGTTATCTAACATGATCTATCTTAAAAATGTCCATGTGCATTGTGTTTCTGTTTTTGGTTACATGTGGTAGTGATCAAGGCTTTCTTTTGGCTCTGTGTTCAGGGATCATTCCTGGCAGAGCTTGGGGACAATATATGGTTCTGGGAATCAAACCTGGTTGGTGGCGTGCAAGGCAAGCACCCTACCTACTGTATATCTTCTTTGACCCCTTGAATATCAAGTTATAAAAAATAACATTGAGTTTATTAACTATGTAATAATTTTTTACTTAAAAAAATTGGTGAAATTTGTGATTTATTGACAGTGATACGTGACGTGATTGATAAATTAGGTGTTTTAAGTTAAAGCATTTTATAAAATTTATAAAAAATTATTAAAAGTTTATAAAAAACTTAATTTTTTGTTTTTGGCTACATCTAGTGGTTCTCTCTCTCTGTTTCTCACCCCTTTCTCCCAAGTCCTTACACATTGTGGCTTGCAATATTAAATCTAGGGCTTATTATGTATATCATTTTGCCTGCGTTCATGCTTAGTTCTAGTCTAGTTACATTTTTAAATACTATTAGCACACTGGTCTCTTCTCTATCTGACTTAGCCTCTTACTCCCATACACTTGTGATAGGTTCCAACCACTGACAAGTCCTCCTGGTCCATGTTTTTTCCAAACCTTTTTTTTATATCCCACAAATGAAGGGAGTCATTCTTTATCTGCCCTTTTCCTTCTGACCAATTTCAATCAGCATGATACTCTCCATGTCCATTCATTTATAGGCAAATTTCATAACTTTGTTTTTCCTAACAGCTGCATAGTATTCCAATGTGTAGCTGTATCATGTTTCTTTATCAATTGAGAACAGTTCTTAGCACTAAGGTTGCTTCCATATTATGGCTATTGTGAATAGTACTACTATGAACATGAAAGTGCAGATGGTGTTTCTGCTGTGTGTTTTGGGCCTTCCAGGGTATATTCTCAGGAGTGGTATTTCTAGGTCAAATGGGAGCTTAATTCAATTTCTAGTTTTTGGAGGAATGTCCGTTTGTTTTTTCAAAATGGCTGGACCAGTTGACATTCCCACCAACAATGGATGAGACTCCCTTTCTCCTCACATTGTTTTTTTTTGCTTTTTGGGTCACACCCGGTGATGCTCAGGGGTTATTCCTGGCTCATTTGCTCAGGAATTACTCCTAGTGGTGCTTGGGATGCCCGGGATCAAACCCGGGTCAGCCATATGCAAAGCAAATGCCCTCCCCCGTTGTCTTATCGCTCAGGCCCTCACATTGTTTTTTAAATATTACTTTCTTCTCTTTCATTATTTGCATGTAAGAAAGCCATATATTTTGGGGACCTGCCATTCTACTTTACATATCTATTGTTTCTAGGAGCTTTTTGGTAGAGACTTTAGGATCCTCTAAATATACTATCATGATATCTGCAAATAGTGATAGTTTTTATTCTTTTCCTATTTGTATACCTTCAATGTCTTTTTTCTTCCCTAATTGATGTGGCAATTACTTCCAGTACTATGTTGAATAGAAGTGGTAATAATGGCAATCTTGTCTTGTTCCTGATTTTAGGGGGAAGGCTTTTAGTTTTTCCTCATTGAGAATAATACTTGCTGTTGGCTTGTGGTAGATGGTTTTGACTACATTGAGGAAATTTCCTTCAATTTCCATTTTGTGGAGAGTTTTTATCAATGAAAGGTGATTGATCTTGTCAAAAGCTGTCTCTGCATCTCATATGGTTGTAATTTTTCTTTTTTATTGATATTGTGTATTATGTTGATTGATTTGCGAATGATGAATGTTCCTTTTATCCCCAGGATGAATCCTACTTGGTCATAGTGTATGATCATTTTGATGAGTCTTTGGATTCTATTTGCTATTATTCTGTGTAAGACCTATGTATCTATGTTTATCAGGGTTATTAGCCTGTAATTTTCTTTCTTTGTGATGTATCTGTTTGATTTGGGTATCAGGGTGATATATGCCTCGCTGAAACTGCTTGGGCGTGTTTCTTTTCCTTCAATTTCCTGAATGAATGATAAAAGTAACCCAAGCTTTAGTAACTGAGTTCCTCACTGCTCCAAGTTTATATGCCCTAGATTAATAGGAATCATGGATTTATCTAAATAACTTAAGTAAAGATGATGAGAGTTTACAACAAAATTTTTTGGAGTACCTTAAATCGTGAAGATTCTGTTCATAACCCAAATGCTATTTCCTCCACCTTTATCTTGTCACTGAATTATTTCAATGGGCAACCTTGATTTTTATTTTCTGTCCTCTTCATTGTAGTCTGCATCTCAGTAGTGAAATCCTTCAAAAACTAATCAGCCTACCAACCGTCTTCTCTGTTTATTTTTCATTTTACTAAAACTAATGTTAACATTCTTAAAGACATGCTAACATTTCTTTAGCATTTCCTTAGAGTTTGAAGTACTTTCTGAGACATTGTACTTCAAAGTCCCACAAAGTTTCACTTCTTTCATGTGTTTGAAATAATCTTTTTCTTCCATTTTCTTCCTATATTCATTCCACTCTAACTATGTTGGATTAAATGATATTTCTCAGATGTGTCATCATTTGTTGTTCATGTATAAATGCAAAATTTTTAACTAAGTATTTCAGTCACAAATATTCTTTTCTAAAATATTACTTCAACTCTTTGCTTTTAGGTCACTTTTACTAGAAGATCTCTCAAACTCCTTAAAGCATTTAATGCTTCTACCCCAGAAATACAAACTACCTTTCCCCAGGATATACTTCCTTTTCTGTAATCCCATGTATCACTGGGCAAAGTACATATTTTCTTGTTTATTATCCCAGATAAGAATGTAAGTTTCATAAAGAAATTTTGCTTCTTCTCATTTTTACTCCCAGTTTCTAACATATGATCGTTACAACTGTTTATAAAATGATTTAGTTCATGAATAACTGAATGAATAAAGGCTGCATTAGGACTGGGTGTTCAGGTAAACCTGTGAACTGAAAGTGAAATAGGAAAAATGTAGTTTTAATATCTGCTGTGTCCTCAAACTTGGCTGGTTCGAGGTGGCTCCTGTCACCTGGCCCATTGACAGCTGACATTATAACAAAGCAATGTGTCAGAATGAGTCAGGTTTACAAATGCTGGACATCTTCCACATGTCAGAGTGACCTTGAAAATGGGGATCCACATGTCGTTGCTGTATGTTTCCTCCAAATAATAAACTCAAGGCCAAAGACCCTCTGTGCTATCATTCCAGTTCTCAAGAAAACAATTGAATGCTGACCAGTTTACAGAAACATCTTGATGGGAGTGGAGTCGACTTCTCTCTCTCCTGTCTTTCTGAACTGTGCTTTTTGCTGACAAGGAGGCAATTGACTATGTAGGTTTAAAATGTTCCTCTAAGAGTCCAGTATATGTCAGAGAGTGAAGAAAAGGATTAATCAAGCGAAGTAGAACTTGGAAGGTGATTTGATTGCAGTTAGTCATCATATTAACTTTGGTGTTTTCATTATTCTCAGGAAATATAATTTTGAGTTACTTGTCTTTTGATGACTCACTGTTCATTCTGTTATTCCTAACCCCACAGGATATGGGCAGTTGGCTCAGATCACAATTGTTCTACTGCTTCCTTCCTTTGGAGAATGGGTTGGAAAAACTCTCTTCTCAGAGGTGCCTCTTGGGGATGAGGATGAATCAGATTGCAAGCAACAACCAGAAAGAGAGAGAACCAGTGTTGTGTGGAAGTCACTTCCTAATTTAATTTGACTTTTTTCTTGCCTCGAAAGAAGAGTTGGGAAGGAAGAGTTACTGCTGCTTCTCCAGGATTTAGGCCCCACTTGGCAGTTTCTCCATCCATAGACGGAAACCTCTTAACCCAGATATCACTGGATGGACTCTGGGAGCATTAACTTGTCCTGTACATACTTTTAATCTAAGGAGCAATAGTATCTTCTCATATTTGTTTATCTAGGAGCAATTTTCACATTTGCTGATTCGACTTTGTTTTTTCCCTTTTTATTGTCCATTTAATGTCTTTGCAACAACATTTTTTTTGGGGGAAGGAGAACAGTTTCTGTTCTCTAGATTGCACACTTACTGATCTGCATAGCTCAAATGGTGTTTTTAAGTTCATAAAGATAAGGCTACCACTACTTATTGTTTTTAATTTCTTGACTTGATCTATATAGGTGTATGTACCTATTCAGTCATTTTTGATTTCTATTTTACTTTATGAGGTTCCGGAAATGAATATTAGAATATTAATGGTTTGTTGTACCTAGAAAGCTTCTGCAGAATGTATGAATAGTTTATTAGTAAGTCTCCCTATATCACTGAATACCTACCAAAACTAGGTTTTTAGAATTTCATTCAATTTCTCTGAACCTTAGTTTCTTTATCAATACAAAGAGAATACTGTATTTGATAAGTAATTAAAGTTAGTTTAGCTTCAAAACTTTGTTTTCAAGTACATATGACTTGAGCCTCAATATATTAAGTAGGAGACCCTAAATTTTCCTTCCTGGCCTTTATTTATTTAATTTAATTAATTTTTTTAAATCAAATAAAAAAAATCCTCCATTTTCCACATCCTGACTTCTCTCTTGTCATAATTTCACCCAGAAGACCAGCCTATCACAACCCGGCTCACGCGGCCACAAGCGGCCACGTGGTTTATCAATAAATGAAGGATTTAGAGATGACTACAAGAGTATGCTACCCGCACGGCAGAGCCTGGCAAGCTACCCATGTCGTATTTGATATGCCAAATACCAGTAACAATTTTAGACCTCATTTCCATGACCTGATAGAATGGTTTGAGGCTCTTTATGTTCCTGAAGCAAGCAGGTGCCCTTGGGCTCTACTAGCATGAGACAGGTCATATGGAGATGTTACTGGTGCCTGCTCAAGCCAATCGATGATGAACGGGAAAACAGTGATACAGTGATACTGTTTTCTGGTCTTTAGGTACTATCCCTTGTCACCAAAAAGTCAGTAATAATTACTTTTGGCCAACCACAGAGTGTGAAAGAACTACATAAGCAGTGCTGAGACTGTACTGACAGCCTTTTTATTTTAGGCTTCTTGGAGTAATACAATAATGCTGTTTAATCAATACCATTTCCTATTTTAAGATTTTAAGGTGTTTTTAAAATCAAGCTCTTGAAGCTTATTATTTATCTTAATTAATTACTTATCTTATCACTAATCTTATGTGATACCTAGGTTATGTGTACCTAGGTCGAGAACTCAACATTACGAATGACCTAGTACCTAAGCTGCGCGAGGAGGGAAGAGAGCAGTGTGGGGCGCCTTCAAGAGCATCAAAGAAATAGCTAAAAGGACAAAGAACCTCTGGATCTGGGCACATCTCTTTGACTCCACCATTCTCCCTGTATTAACATATGCCTCAGAGATCTGGGCCCTACGAAAGCAGGACAAGAATGCTATTCAGGTCTCCCAAAAGAGGAATCAAAAGAGCTATACTTGGAATATGTGCCTCACTCAAGTGAGAGAAGGAATCAAATCTGGAGTTCCAAACTCCATCGATGATCAAGAGTCAGGGAAACTCTCTAGTTTGCCAAGGCGTCAAAAATCAGATGGGCTGGACATGTAATGCAATTTGGATACGACTGCTGGACTAGAGCCATTACCGGCGAGATTCCATGGGATGTCAAAAGATCATGTGGCCATTCACCGACAAGATGATCAAACTTCTTCGTCAAGACCCTAAATGAACAATTTGAGGCTCTTTGTATTCCTGGAGCAAGTAGATGCTGTTGGGCTACACTGGCATGTAACAGGGACAAATGGAAATGTTACTAAGCGCCCACTCAAGCAAATTGATGAATAACAGGATGTCAAGTGATCAAGTGATACTAATCTTAATAAAAACATTTCCTAACCCCATTGTACTTATCTTTATTTACTGTTAAGGAGATAAACTACAGGTTACTTTGATAGCTGAGGGTTTAGTAGAAAAAGTGCCAACAGAAAAATATCTTATAAAAAGAAATAAAATGAGGCCAGCGCACCACAGAAGATAGTTTCATAAGTGCACTGTCTCACTGAGACTGCCAAGTCTGTTGACTCCCCAACCTCAGAGTTTATCCTGAGGGTAGCACAGCTGAGGCTCATTCTGCGTTTCCTCTGTGATAGCCCATCTTTGTAGTGCTGTTAGGTCTCATTGGTCTAGTTCAGTCATCCCATGATTGCCTTAAAACATTGTTGTTGATGCTTTACATTTGCTCCCCAGTTTAACTATGTTCCAAACCAAATTCCCTTTATTTCTAGACCGACACAAAATGCACCTTAATCCCCATGCCTAGTTTTCAGTCCTGTAGTCTGCTGAGAGGTTCACCTGTTTTTGTTGCCTGATGTTCTCTGGACTGCATGCCACTTTCTGCTCAAAGCTCAAGCTCTCTTTGATGCCTTTTGCCTTTACTAGGGGATCAACATATGACTCATCTTAAGAAATTAATATGTATTTTATACCAGCCAGATACTTGTTATTTTAAAAAATATTTAATACTCTTTGGAGAAAAGATGGGTTGGAAAGAGGTGATAGTGTAAGAAGTGAGGATAAGATGACTAATGGAGTGGCGTAAGAAAACCCATGTCTATTACAGTGTTTGAGACAAGAAGTGATAATTGTTTAACCCAATAGAGCTGGGTGTGGTGGGGGAACATTTGAAGTGTTTATGAGGTAGAACATACAGAACAGGTGTTCCAATGGGAAGACAAGTGAAGAAGATGCAGGAATAGCTTTCAGAAGCCTGGGAACTATGGAGGGTAGCTCCCAGGAGATGAGTAGGAGTGGGGAGTGAAGGAGATGATTTGGACATGTTATGTGACAAATGTCTGAAGGATGCCAAGTGGAGTTGTTCCACAGACAGTCTATAGTCTGAAAATCACATCCAGCTCAAGAAAGACTTCTTGGTTTAAGATTTGGAATCTCTATACATGTGACATAAATTCTGAAAGTGCAGATACTACTATTTTATATTGGATTATAATATACTATCAATAAATCTTTTTTTCTGTGCTCTTATATTTTTAGACTTTATGACCATCCTGTGGAAATTTGTTATAGCCAGATAGAAGGAACATCAGCCAAAAAGAATATATGCAGTAAGAAAAGGAAAGGATGAGACTCAGATCCCTGGGAACTCCACTAGGTACAAAGCCAAGAAGACTAAGAAGAAAGAAAGAGAAGGTGAGATTTAAAGCACAGGGCAATGTCCAGGGGGGGAGCAACCTTCCATTAAAATAAAAGGGAAAGTGGTAAGAACTAAGAATGTGCAGATTCAGCCCATTCTGCCATCAACACATGGCTCCTCCACTGCCTAAAAAGTGTTACTTTTTTTTTGAACAGAAGGTCTTCACTTTGCTAGGGTAACAAGTTCTCTGCTAATCCACACTTGAGTAGCAGGGCATAAAGGCAGTGACGATTTCACAGACCTTCTGAAATTCAAGGGCATTTACCTAAGATATTTAGACTCTCGGTATTTTGCATCAAGTTTCTCCTAGGAAATGACTTTGCTTCCCTGCACTTAAAGGAAGTGCTGCTCATTTTCTTCTGAGAAGCAGAAGGAAAGAAATCAGTGTGATGTAGTAGCATGCTGTCATTAAGCTCATCAAAACCCAAATGATGTTTTTCTCCCATTACAGTATTTTTTCCTTTTTCCTTTTATTTTTTTCTGTTGCCCCTTTCTCAACAGAGTTATTTTTTTTTCTTGGCTGAGATCAGCTTTAGCTTAATTTACAGTTGTTGATTGCTATTACCATAAATTGCTTCAGTGTATAAATCTGAGTTACAGCATTTTCAGAAAGTGTTAAGGATTAGATTCTTTCCAGGGATCACATTTTGTTGTGGTGGGGTGGGGCCACACACCGGGGTGGGCCGGGAGAGATGGCAGGTTCTAGCCCTGGCCTGCCACCCCAGCAGAGCCTCACAACAAGCCAGACGATGCCCCACTCCATGAGGACCTCCATTTTCCACATCCGACTTACCCCTCATCAGAACTCCACCCAGCAGACCAGCCTATCACAGCCCGGCTCATCGAGATCCACCCTGCTGCAGTCTTTTTTTAATCTGGCCCAGCTATGCTGATCCAGAGACAGACATGGGGCAGAGCTGCTACTAGCTCTCACTGTGCCCAGCCACTCATGAGGTGCCGGGAGGGATGGCAAGTTCTAGCCCTGGCCCACCACCCCAGCAGAGCCTCACAACATGCCAGGCGATGCCCCACTCCATGAGGACCTCCATTTTCCACATCTGGACTTCCCCCTCATCAGAACTCCACCCAGAAGACCAGCCTATCACAGCCCGGCTCGTGCAGCGCTTGTGGCCGTGCGGTTCATCAATAAATGCTGGATTTTGAGATGACTACAAGAGTATGCTACCCGCACGGCAGAGTCTGGCAAGCTACCCATGTGTATTTGATATGCCAGATACCAGTAACAATTATAGACTTCATTCCCATGACCTGATGGAATGGTTTGAGGCTCTTTATGTTCCTGGAGCAAGCAGGTGCCCTTGGGCTCTACTTGCATGAGACAGGTCATATGGAGATGTTACTGGTGCCTGCTCGAGCAAATCGGCGATGAACAGGAAGACAGTGATACAGACAATGGGGTTGGGCAGGGGGCTGTTGGGGGTTGAACCCATGTCCTTACACATGCAAGACTTGTGCTCTACCATTTGGAGCACATCTTCAGTCTGCAGAGAACATTTCAAAACACACTTGGTACCAAGAGATATGACATAGGCTTTTTATTTTTTTATATTTGTCTTATGTATTTTCATACTACTCTTTCATTGTTGCTGTAATGAGCAGGAGTTGGATTGTGGTGGATTGTGGTGCTTGTGGGATCATTTAGTCTTTGGCTGTTGTGCTGAGAAGCCCAAGTGGCATTGGTAGTGCTAGGACTTGAACGTGTAAAGTCAACATTTGCCATGCAGGTAATTTGCCACTGAGCCTCTTTTGTCCCCCTGCCCTTCCCCAGCCATGACCCAGTTTTGAAAATGTTTCTTTTCATTTGACACTAGCAACCATATCTCCTGTTGCAGGGCACCTAGGAGCCTGTGCATCTGCCCTGGATTGCCTCCTGCAGGTCACTTTGTAGATAGGGGGTTAGTTTATATGTGGCAGTTTATCTGACCATGTATTCTGTACTGGCTGGTATAAATATTCTCTCATGCTACCACTATCATCTTGGGACTAGCTAGATCTTACCAGCATATTTGCCTGATCACGTTGGATCTCTAAGTAATTAGAACAGAGAGAAATGCTATTTGCCTCCAAGTAAGCAAGCATGGCTCCCTGATAACTCAAAGGCAACTAAAATACAAAACTACTGTGAAGTAAAGACGAGACTCTTGTGAAGACTTGGAGAAATATTTAACTGGCATTAGTATAGTCTTTGGTACAGAGGCATGCCATCTCAGAAACCCCCTTCTGTACCCTAAAAAGGTATTTCCTAGGCAGATGTTGGCTTAAGACATTAGCATCTAAAAGGGCTTAGGTGAGCTGGGAGAAATTACCTGAGGGCATTTGACTCTGCCTGCTTCCCATAAAAGTGGGAGGTCTGAGTTGCAGGGGGATAAAACTAGCCTGCTACCTCTCTTGTTCTCTCCTTTTTTGGGCTCTCTTTTGGGGCTCACACACTTCTTTGGTCGCTCTTCCCCTTTCTACTGGAGTCTTGTCTTTGTCTCCTCTTTACAGGGCCTTAACACATAGTGGCTGCCATCTTGGCCCACACGTGGCTGGGGTTCTAGCCAGGAATCCTAAGCACAGGGTTTTTCCTATTGCTGATTTGTATGCTTGAACCTGTGTAACTAAAGCCCTTTTTTTTTTAATTTTGTATTTTTTTTAACATTTTATTATACCACCGTGAGATATACAATTACAACGTTGTTCACGCTTGGGGGTTTCGGTCACACAGTGTTCCAGCACCCCGCCCTCCACCAGTGCCCCTCAGCCACCACCCATGTCCCCAATTCCCTCCCCCTCCCACATCCTGCCTAAATGGCAGGTTCTTTATCTCCTCTCCTCTCCCTCTCTCTCTCTCCTCCTTCTCCCACACATTGTGGGTTGCACTACGCACACTTAGAAGCCATCATTTGCATCTTTTTGTCTGTATTTAATGCTCAGTTCTATGTTAGTATCAGAACTTTAGACATTTATTCACACATGTTCCCTTCTCTATCTAAACCAACCTCTGACTCCCACACGCTTGTGGTAATTTCCACTTTCGGTAAGATCACCTAGTATATTTATGTCATGCAAATAAATGCAGTCATTCTATGTCTCTCTCTTTCCTTCTGACTAATTTCACTCAACATGATTCTTTCCATATCCATCCATTTATAGCAAAATTTCATAACTTCATTTTTTCTGACAGCTGCATAGTATTCCATTGTGTAGATGTACCTTTTAAAACTTCATCGGATTCCTGAGTTTTCATCCATTCTCCGCCAGTTTCGGAGGTAGAAGAGAACTTGCTTCCCTTGTACTTTTAGGGACCCCAGCGGCTCCCTGACAATCTCCTGTTAAATATTTCTTAATTTTGGCTTCATTGATACATTCATGCATTCCTTTTTACTTTGTGATTTTTCTCTTGTAAATATTCTTAGTATTTTGCATTATAAATATATTACTGGATCCAACGAGATGTCAAAAGATCATGTGGCTGCCCACCTACAAGATGGTCAGACTTCTTTGTCAAGACCCTGAATGGTTTGAGGCTCTTCTGTTCCTGGACCAAGCAGATGCCATTGGGCTATACTGGCATGTGACAGGGACAAATGGAAATGTTACTGGTGCTCGTTCGAGGCAAATCTACAAATAACGGGATGTCAAGTGATCAAGTGATAAATATATTACTATATATACAATCCATTACAGATGTATTTTGTTGACTTATTTTCGTGCCATGGACATCTTTGAAAATTCTGTTATTTTTTGTGGGGTAAGTTTCTCAACCAGTACTCTGGAGGCCCACGTCCCTACTGGAGACTTTTAGGCAACAGGACAGTTGTTCAATGCAATAGCCTGAGAATATGATGCTTGGGCCCTGTGGTGCCAGAGAAACCTGGTTCACCCTGGATCAGGGATATTTGGGTCTCCAGGGCCATAGTGGAAGTATTGGCTAACCATGCAGTACTGGGAATTAATGCTAGGTTGTCAAGGCCTAGCACATACCTAACAACTATACTATCTCCCAACCTATAAGGCTCTGCTTGTAACTCATTGCTGTTTTCTGTCTTTATTAATTTCCTTAAGTCAATTAATTTTTAATGAATATTTATTGAATATAAACTATTTGGGGTATAATTATTAATTCTCTAAATTGAGAAATTCTCTAAGACAACCTCCAGGTTATGCCTCCAACTCTGACACAGTTTAATGACTAATCCCAGTGCTCCAACCACAGTCATGTTGAGAGATCACAGCCTTTTTACCATATTGATTTCTGCTTGTCAATTAGTGGTCTCATCAATTTTCAGTTTCTTGGTCTTTGAAGTCTTCAGCAAAACCTAAAACAAAGAACAAATCATGAACCCAAAATGACTAATACAGTTATAATCCTGTTAGAGTCACAAAAAATATAATTTTCAAGCATTTTGTTAAATTGTTTTCCTCATCTCTTATTAAGTAATTGTTTTTATTTTTGTTAGCATTTTCCAACATTTATTTCTTTCCCTTTTTATTCTTGCTTCTTTTGTTTTAGATTCTTCTGTGCAATTATTCTCTGCTGTTGGATCTCAAAGTTATCTCTCTATGTGCTTTTGTACATATCATTTATGTGGACTGTGACCCAAGAATTACAGTCTTTCTGTTATTTTTAAATGTGTCAAATGTTGATAATTTAATTTTAAATATTGATTTTTCATTCACTATCTAATTTTTATTTGATCCAACTGCTGCTCAGTACCATCTGGTTAACAACTTAGAAAATTTCAGATATGAGGATTAAAAATCTTGGAAATATCTACCTGCAGCCTTTCAACATGAATTTTATAAGTTGTGTGTCACAACTCAATTCTTTATTCTATTATTTCTTACTCATAGAATATAGCAAAGCTTAGATCAGGATTATATATCGTACCTTCTATACCACACCAAGATATTGTGATCAAAAGCTCTCACTATAATGTTTTATTCATTACATTTACAATTTGATATCCTGAATAGAGGTATTAAAAGAGGTAAATAGGCTGGAGATAAGTGTGATTTCCTTACTGGGTATAACTTTTGGCTTTTCAGTAAATCTTGTTTCTTTAATCATAATAGACATATGTTTTTAATGTATTAGTCAGGAGAGTGTGTGGTCTTGTTTGCTCTTGATTAAAAACCCTATGTCAAATAAGAATTATTTCAAAGTTTTAGTAATAATTGGAGCAATAAGATGGTAAGAGGTAATTAAAGGATGCGGCTTTCTTTCAGAAAGAAAAATGGATCTGGTAAACACATGTACTCTTTCTTCTTCCTTAATGAGTGCAATGAAAGATGTCAGGGCAAGAAGCTACAGAGATTGGATTTACACCAACAATATGTGAATGTGTCAGAATCAAGCCCAAATTCTCACATTGTCTACCTTGAGAAAATTTCACTTTGTAACATTCATTGTACACAAACCCGCAGAGTGCATATCGCATACCATGATACTGACAGTAAAAATGTAAAAGCGTGGCTCTCTGCCTTCTGCAGCCCCTAGCCCTTAGCCCCCTTCTCACCCTTCCCCACACAATTTAAAATGGGATATTTAGTTTCAATCCCTTTCCCCTTGAACACTTGGACTAAAAATCAATTACCTAGGTTATTTCTCTTGAATTGTAATCATTTAATTATTGTAGTTGGTTTGACTTATTAAACATCAGTTGAGAATGAGGGATTGCCTGAGGACAAGCTGTTTTTACTACACACATTCTGTTTTCTACTTTTTGCAGAAATCTTATGGGGTATATTGGCTAAACAGAAAAAGAATTCTAGTCTCTTTGGTCAATGACTTGACCCCTGCGTCTTTGTGTCTTTTGAGAATTCTCCAATGAGTCCCTCATCGAATACTAGCATCAGCTTCTATTTTGTTTTGTGCTTTAATGGTCACTTCCCATTGGTTAACACAGTTTCTGCACATTTATTAGCACTGTTGATATGGATTAATAGTCACGAATGCAGTCATCTGATGATAAGGATCATCTTCCATTTAGAATTTGATTACTTTTACTGAGATCTACTTTAGGAGAAAAACAAGAACAGCAGCAGTGTCTGTTATCACAATCATTGATAAAGTATGATAAAAAAATGTTACTTGAGTGCTGTGATAAAAGTAAGAATAATTTTTAAGTATTAAAGACTGAAGTTCTTCCTGAGACCCTTACGGGAAAGATTGAAAGTAGACTTCCATGAAGACGGGCAAAGAAAAAAGGAACAAAATGTCCTCTTTAGAGTAAGAGGGTTGATTCTTACTCATTACTTTGGATACTGAGCGACAGTGATTCTTTTTAATAATGTTGCTAATTCACTAGAATATATTTTTAATAAAATTTTCCACTTAGTTCATAAAAATACTTAAAATTACACTATGTTTTGTTGAAGAAAACAGATGCTTAACTTGAAATGTGTCAAGGTTATTCATTTTGGGAGAAGACAGGAATATCTTCAGTGGGAACACAGACATGTTATGTGATTTTAAGTGGTGTCTCTTTCAAAGATTATTCTTTTTTGTACCATTTTAAGTAAATTACATCTTGAATTTTCTCTAAAATGCGAGAAGATTAAGGATGAAGTTCATACTGCTGGAGTGTAAGAGAAAGTTTAGACTAAGATTTTGATGGATTTTGGTTTGAGTTTAGACACTGCGTATACTATAATTTATCCTTTGTAAATTACTTACACTTTCTCAGCTCAGTTTTTCTATTTTAAAAACAAAGCCGTTAGGTCTATGCTTGCTCGCCCTGTGCTAGGCTGACAGGGCGTCTTGGAATGGGGGGCAGGTTTTGCTCCTCTCAGAACCCGGAAAACCTCGCGCATCACAACCACAGTCATCCTCAGGGTCCGGACTCCACAGCTGGACACAGCCTGACCCAAGAGAGAGGCCGAATTCAAGCCCAGGTATACAAGACTCAGTCACCACGCCAACCAGGCTTTTTGCTTCAGCCCCAGGTGGCTGGGCTACCTTCCCCACTTCAGCCACCTCCACAAAGGCCTGGTGGCCCTGCCCAGAACTGCTAAGGCTCTCCACTAGACACCAGGTACTCAGGTGCACGGCAGAGTCTCTGCCTACACGCCCCTGTGCTAGGCTGATGGGGTGTCTTGCCGTAGGGACAGTTTTGCTTCTTGCTGCACCCCCTCCACAGACTCTCAGAAGCCGAAAAACCTTGCACAACACAACCATAGTCATCCTCAAGCTCCGGACTACACAGCTGAGACAACCAGGTCCTCATGGCACATGGGCGCAAAGCACTGGCGCAATATCTCAAAACATGGTATACCACAAATGTATGGGAGTCAGAGGTTAGGTAAGACAGAGAAGATAACAGTGTGCTAATAATTGTCGAAAGTGATAATACCAGCCTAGAACTGAGCATTGAATATAGGCAAAAAGATACACATGATGACCACTAAATGTATGTATTGCAATCCACAATGTGTAAGAAAAGAAGAGAGAGAGAGAGAGAGAGAGAGAGAGAGAGAGAGAGAGAGAGAGAAAAGAGATAAAGAACCTGCCATAGAGGCAGGTTACGGGGGAGGGGACATTGGTGGTTGGAAATTGGCACTGGTGGAGGGATGGGTACTGGAACACTGTATGACCGAAACTCAAACTTGAACATCTTTGTAATTGTATATCTCATGATGATATAATAAAATATTAATTACTAAAAATCATAAAAATGAATCACTGTATCACTGTCTTCCCATTCATCATCAATTTGCTCAAGCGGGAACCAGTAACATCTCCATATTACCTGCCTCATGCAAGTAGAGCCCAAGGGCACCTGCTTGCTCCAGGAACATAAAGAACCTCAAACCATCAGGTCATGGGAATGAGGTCTATAATTGTTACTGGTATCTGGCATATCAAATAAGACACGGGTAGCTTGCCAGGCTCTGCCGAGCGGGTAGCATACTCTTGTAGTCATTTCAAAATCCAGCATTTATTGATGAACCGCGGCTGCAAGCGGCCACGCGAGCCGGGCTGTGATAGGCTGGTCTGCTGGGTGGAGTTCTGACGAGGCAGAAGTCCGGATGTGGAAAATGGAGGTCCTCATGGAGTGGGGGGGGTCGTCTGGCTTGTTGTGAGGTTCTGCTGGGGTGGTGGGCCAGGGATAGAACCTGCCATCCCTCCCGGGCGTCTCATGAGCGATTGGGCACAGTGAGAGCCAGTAGCAGCTCTGCCCCCATGTCTCTCTCTCATAAAAAAAAAAATGAAAAAAAACAAAACAAAAATAAAGCAGATAAACTACTGCTTTGCAGAGTTATGTTAAAGCAGAGCATCTGTGTTTGGGAAATAGTAGTGTTCCAAGAACTGTATTATTATGCAACAACAACAACAATATGCAACAATAGTATCTAACAGTTAAGTAGTGCCATCTGTATTCTCAATAGTGCCGTAAGAGCTTTATATGTGTTATCTCACGTAACTCTCCCAACACCTTGTTGGGATACTCACTGAATTCATTATAGAAATAAGGCTCAGAGAGCTCACGTAACTCTCCCAACATCTTGGGATACTCACTGAATTCATTATAGAAATAAGGCTCAGAGAGCTTAATAACTTGCCTCTCAGTTATTTGTTTCATAATGAAGTTTGATATCAACTATTTTATGCCATTATGAGTCACAAAGTCTTCATGAGAAGTGCAATTATACTTATTTTAAAATGTTTCCCAAGGTCTTTATGATAGTATGGGGATTAAGGTGTGCTTGTTTTGCACATGGCTGACCCTGGTTCTATCTCCGGCACCACATTAATTACCCCCTTCCGATTCTCCTGTGCTGCTAGGACTGACCCCTGAACACAGAGCTAGGTGTAAGTTATCACCAATTGTAGCCCAAACAACAAAGTCCCCTAAAAACAAGGGCACCAGAAAGATACAGTATAGTGTGTAGAGTGCTTACCTTGAGGCTGACCTAAATTCAGTCCCCTGCACCACTCACGGTTCCTTGAGATCCTCCAGGAGCGAGCCAGTAGTAAGCTCTGATCATTGCTGGGTAAGACAAAACAAAAACAAAACCAAACAAGGAAAAAAGAAAAAGAAAATAAAACCCATCCATTACCAATACTTAGGAAGTCAGGGATTGTCTCAATTCTTTCCCTTTGTTCAGCCCATCAAGTTTCAGCACATGCTCATTGATAGGACTGGAATATTTGTGAGCATCCTTCAATTTCAGTTGCAACTTTGGTGAACCATTTTTTTCTAGGAAATATTCTAGTAATATTCATAAAAACTAGCAACATTTGAAGCCTTTTTTTCATAAATTGTTAGAAGTTTTAAAGCTGACATATAAGGGTGATTATTGATTGATGCTATAAGCTAAAAATAACTTTAGTTTTTGTACTTACTATAGTAAGCAAATTATATTTAAAACATATAGGACAGCACATTTATTTGCTTCTTTTGTTACATTGATTTAGAAGTGAGGTAATAAGGTTGTTAAGTAGTTGCATTTTTTTTGTTTATGTTTTACTTTCTGTTGAAACAGCAGAATTAAAAACACATTTAAAATGTCAGACCATTTTGTTTTTGGCAGGGAGTTCCTTTAATTAGGTAATGATCACAATTTCTTTCTGTTCTTCAGAATCAATTTATAGCTTAAAACATCTAAGCTTTAGTACCATAAAATTTAGTTAGGTTAATATAACTTTCACAGTTTTATAGTGCTGAAGCACATAAATATTATGACGAAGATGATAAGAAAAAGAATAATGAAAACTCAAAGGAAGACTTTGTCTAAATATATACTTAGAAGTTAAGGAGACATTTATAATACTAATTAGTAGGAACAGTGAGTTTTATTATTAATATATGAAAATTTTAATCTATCAGCAACTTTTAATCTCACTAGAAGTGAAGAAAATAAAAGTCTTGGTATAACTTTTATTCCTGAACTTGTTTCTGATGTGCAAATGATGTGCAAACGAGGATTGTACTATTTGATTCCTTATTCTGACAGATCAGAAATGTAATGATCTGGTTTTTGGGGAACTACTCAAGGGTCACTACTGTCAGGCCTGGGGACTATAGGGACTCAGGATTCCTGCATGCAAATCATATCCTCTGCTTGTTGAGCTATTTTTCATCTCTATGCAAAATTTAATGATAACAAATGGATTTTTTATTTGTACTTTTTCTGAAGGGGTGGTATAAGGGACTCTTGTATGATACTACTGGGAATTGGCAGTCTAGGCTGAAAGATGAATCTGTTTTGTTAATTACAAATGCACTGTCACTGACAAGGTATTGACAGAGTCAAGCTCTCCTAGGAGAATTTTTCATTCTAAGGTTTTACTAACATTTTAACTAGTAGTTTCCCTCACAGAGGAAAAGGCTCTAGCTGTGTAACTGTGATTTCTTGAGGGGAACCCTTTCAATTCTGTGATATCTTGGGCCATCAAAGTGTAACTGTTCTTGTCATTCTTAAATTACTTGAGAAAGGAAAAAACAACCATTATATACCATGCTATCTGAACTAGTGTGTATTAATCTAACAAGGAAGATAGAGCAGACATAATTTATGTTCCCTTGCTACTGTAAAATGTAATGTTCTAAATTAAAGGCTTTTAATTTAATTTGAAATCAATTGTAGGAGACATAATTACTTGGAGTAAATTTATTCTTTTTAGGTTTACAGTTCAATAACTTATTCCAAATGGAAACAGTTGTTCTATCACCACCACATGATATGAAACATTCCATCACTCTACAGAATTTTCTCAGTGTTCCTCTGTAGTCAATTTTATCCTGACCTCTGGTAATCTCGGATTTTATTTCTCTTCTTATAGACTGTAGCCTTTGCTAAAATATACGCATCTTGCTAAATATATAAATATTGCTAAATAGAAATAAATATATTTCTACAATACATAAAACAAGGGTTATGCACTTTCCTTGCAAATAGCAGACCCTGGCTTAAGTCCTGACACTGCCTATGATCCCTGAGCACCACCAGGAGTGATCCCTGAGCACAGAGACAGAAATAGACCCTGAGCAGAAATGACTATGGGCCCCAAACTGAAGAAAGATAAGTACATCTTACAGAAATGAGATTACACAGTATGGGAGGATTGGAGGACTCTCAGACAGTGCTCAGGGAATCTGGAAGACACCCCTGGTGATACTTAGCTCTCAGGGACTGCTGGGGTCCCCAACAATACTGGGAAATGAGTTCCCTTCTACCTCCGAAGCTGGTGGGGAATGGATGAAAACTCAGGAATTAGGCGCAGTTTTAAAAGACTTTACTATCACAGGTTCTGATATACAATCCAAGAACAGGAAAAACCCCAGACTCTGGGTTCCTGGCTGGACCCCTGCCATGTGTAGACCAAGATGGCTGCCACCACGTGTTGAAGACCAACAGAGAATGCAGAGGATGGAGGGAAAATGCCAAGGGAAGCCAAAATGGCAAAACGCCCCTTCTTTTTCCTAGTTTCTTTTATAAACAGGAGCCCGCCAAAATCTTCCAGCCCAGCCCATCGTGGGCTATCTAGAGATGAAGCCAGGTAAATGACCCTTTTGAAATGTAAATCTTTAGGTGGGCCTTTGGTTCATGCTTCACAAAAGCCAGAGCTGATTTCCAGAGGCAAAATCTCCCTAGCAGAGAGAAGGGCTCGGCTTCTCTGAACCAGAAAGCATTTCAGAATATAATTTGTAGGAAATAGCATTAATACTTTTTACCATGAATTTATAGCTAGCAAATCCCAGACTCTGGATCCCACTAAGGTCCAAAATCCATCAGAATAATTCACTTTGGCATTACCTTTAGAGTCAGAGACATGTGAGTTTGCTGGGTGGTGCACTGGCATGTCTCTGAACTAGGAGAATTGATTACATTATGGTTGATCCAATGTGGCCAAGTGCTCTTGGGATATCTATTTGTATGTCCCATGCAGGGATTCATGGGAACAGAATATTGATCTGTGGCAAGTGAGATTCATGATAAAAATATTTATGCCATATAAAATTGAGACCTGGCTTAAGCCTGTAGGGTCATTGAAGCCCTAGCCAAACAGGCGTTCAAACCCAATACATCAAAATTCTTTGTGAGCTGTATTACGGATTCACCACCAGGATCTCACCATTCTACAAGGAAGTGATCATTGCTGTCAAAAGAGGGGTTCGGCAGGGTGATACCATTTCACCAAAACTCTTCAGCGCCACCCTCAAGAACATCATGCGACAATTAGAATGGGAAGGAATGGGAGTGAAGATAGATGGTCGGCAACTACACCACCTCCGCCGCTGATGACATTGTTCTAATAACACCAAACATTAGCCAAGGGGCACAAATGCTGGCTGACTTTAACCGAGAATGTGGAAAGATAGGTCTACAGCTGAATCTCAACAAAATTATGTTCATGAAAAATGAACTAGTTCCTGAGGCCCCATTCACTCTCAATGGAACAAACATCTCTGAATGCAGCAGTTATGTGTACCTAGGTCGAGAAGTCAACATGATGAATGATCTAAAGTCTGAGTTGTGCAGGAGGAAGAGAGCTGCATGGAATGCCTTCAAAAGCATCGAAGAAATAGCTAAAAGGGCAAAGAATCTCTGGCTCGGGCACATCTCTTTGACTCCACCATTCTCCCTGCATTAACATATGTCTCAGAGACCTGGACCCTACGAAAGTAGGATGAAAAAGCTATTCGGGTCACCCAAATAGGACTCGAATTAGCTATGCTTGAAATATCACACCTCACTTCATGATCAACTGATATAAAATTATGAAATCAGTCCAATTCTGCCCCAATTCTCATTGTGTTTACTCCGGAAATTCCCCCAAAGGCAGGAAGTAGCTCTCCACATAAGCTAAGTGTAACTGGAGGTTAAGGCTCAGTAGGGTGTGTCACCCAACACTTAGCCAATTAGGCCGAGATGCTGTCCAACCTTGCAGTCCTAGGGATCATCCAGGGGTACTCAGGGGTCAGGAGTCAGGGTCCCACCAGTGTTTCTCAGGTGTTTTCACAGCCACACATGGTGTTACTTTTAACTTTAGTTTTAATTTTGCACATGATTCTAACCACTGAAGTACCTCCCAGATTCATACAGAAGCATTTTAGTTTTCATAAATAAAAACTAATACATGACCTTATTTCTTCTGTTCATATTATATTTATGTTAATTTATTATGGGTTTTATTTCCAAGATAAGAAAAATAAGGAAAAGGATATTTTATTATAAGGTTGTTTATATGGGAGTTTAGAAGAATGATATCAGTGTGAATCAATGGGATAAATACTGACTTCTTATATTGTCAATCAAAGTAGAGGATGTCCAATTTTTGAAATGTCTGTCCAAAAAAAATTAACTTTTTTCTATTGATGTTATAATAAAGTAATGTTTTAATATATTTGTCTCTTTTTATTGACACAAAAGAGACTGTTATTGATCGACTGAGGATTCTAAAATATTTGAATTTTTCAACATTCTGTTCCTATTTATTTGGGTTGATTTCTTTGCTCTGTAATAAGAGATATTTACTTTATTTGAATCTTGCCAAAGGAGAGGCAGTTTGTTACAACAGGAAGACTTTTATTAGAGGGGGTGGCTTTGAATATGTCTCTTATTTTCTTTGGACCTTAAGTTCCTTACCTGGAAAATGCAAATTAATAATAGTATCTTCATCATCAACTTGTTCAGCAATGAATAAGGTAATGCAAATTAAGCCTTGTGTGTGGGATAGAAAGAATGAGAAAATCTTATCTTCTTTTCTTTTCTTCTTTTATATATAATTCATGGCCAATGAAGGATATTTTAAAATGGCACATGACTCTCATTGGCATATTATCTCTGTAGTAAATGACAAAGCATTTTACTTAGATAAAATGCATTAGGGGTATGTGTGGAAAACTTGAAGATGTAGTAGTTGTCTTTAACTATATACTTTTTTAAAAAAGGAAAATAATGTTGAAATGATGAGAAAATGGTTATAAATTGAAATAAGATTATGGGTGTTAATTATACAGAATCAATAATATCAGACAGTAAATCGGTTAAAAGTAGACAGCAATGCATTTGGTTCCCTGACCACCACCAGATGTCATCCCTGAACAAAGAGCCAGGACTAAGCCCTGGACATAACTGAGTGTGCTCCCTGTCCCCCCCAAATAAATAAAAAGTCTGCTTATTATAGATATCTGGGTGCTAAAGTGGAGTCTTTGAAGAGGAGGCAGGTCAGGCAGGCAGACTAAGAAAAAGAAATGGTGTGAGTAAAAGTAGGGAAATGGGATCTAGTGGCTTTCACAGAAAGGCCTTGTAGTATAGTACAAGAGATAAAAAAAATGAGGACCTAATTTTAAGGTGCAAATGGTAATGGGTTAGATAGAAATGACAGTTGCAAAATGGCTTTGACAATTGACCTAAGGCTTTAAATTATAGTGGTTTAAGTTCTGGTAGTGGTTAGTGACATGAAAAAAAAATCAGTGGAAGAGACAGAGAATGTGCTTCCTGCCGCAAGGACAAGTTTTGGGCATAGATAACCAGTGGGGTGGGGAATTGTGCAGCACATGTGTGGCCACAGCCCTCTCCCTGTCCTAGGCAGACATAAACAATCAATCAATCAATCATCCTAGATGAAGCCACACATTGTCCTCAAGACCAACATTTTTGAGCTTACTATTTGTTGAGCAGAGCTGAAAATAAGAGAGAAATCACATTGATACCTCTGGTGTTTGTATTAAATACATAACAGTTCTTCCTGAGGCATCTTTGTGTCTTAGGGTCACTGAGTATCACTGTATCACTGTCTTCCCATTGTTCATCGATTTGCTCGAGTGGGCACTAGTAACATCTCCATGAGTCCTGTCACAAGCAAGTGTAAACCAAGGGCATCTGCTTGCTCCAGGGACAGGAGGAGCCCAAAACCATTCTTCAGGTCATGGAACTGAGGTCCATAATCGTTACTAGCTTTTTGGCATAGCAAGTAAATAAAACATGGGTAGCTTGCCAGGCTTTGCCGTGTAGGTGGTATAGTCTCAGTAGAAGGCTCTCATCTCTAGCATTTACTGGTGAAACTTAAAGGGGGAAGATCAGGTTTTCTCTTGGTTGGAGCTCTGAGGAACTACAGAGTCTGGATGTTGAGAATGACTGACTGCATGATGTTTGGTTTGCTCTGGCTTCTTGCCAGGCTTACTGTTATCAGTTAGAACCTGTCTAGAACTGTATACAATGTATAAATGTGAAAGATCTTGGGAAGGACCTTATCCTTAAATCAGCAGTCTCTAAGGATATCCAAGAAAGCCAAGGGAGCTGTGGGTCTGGCATGGGTGGGTCTCTCTCTTCTGGGGCAACTGGGGGGGGGGGGGGGGGGGGGGGGGGGGGCCGGCCCGGGCCCCCGGGGCGGCCCCGGGGGGGGGGGGGAGGGGGGGGGGGGGGGGGTGGGGGGGGGGGGGGGGGGGGGGGGGGGGGGGGGGGGGGGGGGGTGGGGTTTCGCGCCGGGGGGGGGGGGGGGGGGGGGGGTGGGGGGGGGGGGGGGGGGGGGGTTGGGTTTTGGTTGGTTTTTTTTGTGGGATTTGGTTGGGGTGGGGGGGCCGGGGCTGGGGGGGGAGGGGGGGGGGGGGGGGGGGGAACAAACCCCCCCCGGGCCGGGCGGGGGGTCCCCCCCCAAAAAGAAAAAAAAGGAAGGGGGGTGGTGGTTGTGGGGGGGGGGGGGGGGGGGGGGGGGGGGGGTGTGTGGGTTGTTTTTTTTTTTGGGGGGGGGGGGGGAGAGGGGGGGTTGTGGGTGTGGGTGGATGGGGCTGGATTTCTTCTGGGGTTGCAAATTCAGGGTCACTGAATATTTTGCATTTTCCCCCCAGAAAAATAGAGCTCCATCAGCGTATGGAGTATTAGTGCAGCTGTCAAGGTGTTGCCTTGCAAGTGGCTGACCTGGTTCGATCCCCACCACTTCATATGGTCCTCTGAGCCCTCCAGAAGAGCCTTGAGCACAGATCCAGGAGTATGGTGAGTGTGCCCAGTTGAGTGTGACCCCCATTTCCCCTAATAAAAGACAGAGTAAGTTGAGTGTGCCTTGAGCACAGATCCTTAGTAATGTTGAATGTGCTCCCACCCCCACTTTCCCTAAAAATGACTCCATCAAGACTTTGGAAGAGTCTATCATGAAAATACTTTTCAAGAGCATTATATTATTTGACGTATGATATGACAATGCTTCTCTAAATACTTTACAACTTTGGCAAACTTAGAGGATAAATGTACCAAATATTGTAGATTTTGTTTCTCATTATTTATGTTTTTATCTCACAGTCATTAAACATTCATTAAGGGCTTAACATATTCTATTACCCTTAGAATTTATATTTGCATCAAAACCATGTTTCTGCAGAATCCAGAATTAAATTAATGTGACAGTTTCTATTAATCAACATGGCAGCCCAGTCATTGGCAGACAAAGGATGATTTATACCCAACTCTCATGTGTGTGTATGTGCGTGGTGTGTGTATGTGCATGTGTGTATGCACATCTTGTATAAACTTGTGGGCTCTGCATTGGTATTTTATTTCAAACTGGAAGATCTCTGATAAAATAATCCTCTAAATACCTCAACATATGGTTCAGATCATCAAAAGTAAAAAAATGAACTTGTAAAAGCACATGTACCAAAACACGTACATCTTAGCAGTTAGCTCCTTTTTGTGGTCAGTGTAACCCATGAAAGACAGTCATCTTAAGTCAAATTCCAACATATGTAAACTTTCAAAATATCTTGCTAGCTTGAATTATGAGAGATGTTTAAAGTAAGGACAACATGAGGGAAACCATTATGTTCCAGTGTGTGCTTATAATTAGAATCTATTTCTGACTGAAGGGTAAAACTATTATTGAATGCCTACATTAATATGGCTTTTGTGAGTCCTAGGAGTAAGAAGGGGCAATCCTTTCAGATTCTTACCTGTTTCTGTGATTTTCTAGTAGCTTGGAATCATACAAAATAAGAGTAAAATGGAAGGCTAAGGAGATAGTTCAGGGGTCAAGGTCATATGCCTTGCCTGAGCAAGGATCTGAGTTAGATCCCAGATACCATTATGCCCCCTTCTCCCACCAGTACCGTGGATATAGTCATGAAGACACCCAGCACCACTGGACACAGTATTACCAGGACTAGCCTTAGTTATCTTTATATTGTTACCATTTTCTGGGAAATAGCAGCAGAATCTTCAATTTGATTAAATCACACCACTCTGGTTAGAATATACTTACTCTGGGGCTGCAGATATAGTACAGTGGATAAGGCACTTATCTTGCATGTGGCCATCCCTAGTTGGATCATTGACACAACATAAGCCCTACCTCCCAGCACCACCAGAAGTGAATCCTGAGCACAGAGCTAGGAGTAATCCCTAATAACTGCTGTATAATCAGAGGATAATTTTGATTAAAAAATACGTCTGTATGCCCTTTTCAGTTTTGTGGTTGTTGTTGACCCTTCACTCTGATCTTGAGTTGAATGTATACTTTGGAAAGAACAGTGATAAACAATTTTGTTTGCTGTATACACACAGACCTGTAGTAGGTTTCCCAGTAAGAACAAAGCAAAATCCTAAGCTTTGGGTTTCTGTTTGTTTGTTTGCTTATTTATTTTGCATATCATGCTGATCATCTTTTTTAGTTTATCTAACAGATGCATAGTATTCCATTTTGTAATTTTATAGATGTGTCATAGTTTCTCAGTTTTTTTTTAATTGAATCACCATGAGATACACAGTTAAAATGCTGTTTATGATCGTGTTTCAGTCATAAATTGAACAAAATCATAGTGAGTGTGTTCATAGACAAAATCAATCCATAGTAACATAGGCGTTCAACACCCATCCTTTCACCAATGCCCACCACCAATTTCCCCAACTTTCCTCTGCCACAACCTCAGCCTGCCTCTATGGCAGCACTTTCCCTTTTCTCTCTCTTCTCTCTCTCTCTCTCTCTCTCTCCTTTGGGCATTATGGTTTAAAATACAGATACTGAAAAGTTATCATGTTTGTTCCTTTACTTACCTCAGCACGCAGTTCTTATCCATAGTGATCATTTGCAACTCTCTTTGTTATAGTGGTCCCGTCTCTATCCCAACTGCTATCTCCCCCAGCACTTGAAGCAGGCTTCCAACCATGGACTAATCCTTCTGGCTCTTGTTTCTACTGTCCTTGGATATTAGTCTGATATTATGATTTTTTGGTATCCCACAAATGAGTGCAATCATTCTATATCTGTCCCTCTACTTTGGACTCATTTCACTTAGTGTGATACTCTCTCTCCATATCCATCCATTTGTAAGCGAATTTCATGACTTCATTTCACCTAACAGCTGCATAGTATTCCATTGTGCAATGTGCCATAGTTTCTCTATCCAGTCCTCTGTTCTTGGGCTTGCTTTCAGAATTTGGTTTCAGAATCTGGTTATTGTGAATACTGCTCCAATATACATAGGAGTGCAAATAGCATTTCTGCTGGGTATTTTTTTTTGGGGGGCTCCTAGTGAATATTCCCAGAATATTCCTGGGTCCTAGGAAGCCCAATTTCACTGATTAACTTTTTTATCCCCATATTTGAAACCCAGATTCCTTTGGGTTTCTTTGTCTAGGAAAACATTTAAGAAATGCATGTTAATTGCAGAAATAGCAACAAAAGAGACAGCTCAAGCGCTTGGTGTTCCTGCTTGTGGCTTGGCTGAAGAGATGGGGAAAAGGGCAGGGAGAAGAGGCTGCTGTGTGGATGCTAAGGGATTTTAAAGAACAATATGTACATTTTATGTTTACAAATGGCCACACTCACATCCTTTGTGAGTGTTTTTGCTTTTGCTTGTTTGTGAAAACGTGAAAAGTGGTTGCTCTCATCTAAACTGGAAGATGGCAAGATGACTCCAAGAAAGCATGAAAGCTGCTGCTGCTGCTGAGGAACCCAGAGCTTCACAGTTCAATGAGGACAGCATTGAACTGTCCACAAATGAGAGATTGCGGGTTCCATGATAATCTTTTCTGGATTTTAGATCAACATCTGGGTTATATTAATTGAAAGTCTTGCCTAAGCCAAATACCGCTCCCTTTTCTCTCATCCCCAGTGTCAGTGAACTTGTTTCAGAGGCACTGAGTTTTCATTCCTCCTGAGGTGGAGCTGTTTTCTGTTCTCTTCAGGAAGCATGGAGGGGAGGAAGAGGGTCCACATTTGCTAATTGGTTCTCATATTCAGGGTGGAACTGCTGGACCATCCAAAGGATACATGAGAAACAGAAAATCCTCAGCACAAGGGCATATCAAAATCACAGTTTATTGATTTAGCAGTGAGATATTATGTATGCAAATATTGAAAGAATTCTCTAATTGAAGATGTAAGTATTGTGATTTTAAGTCTTTCCATCCTCTTTCCTCATTAGATCTATATTTCATCTGCACACCTTCCCAATTTTTTAGCCCCCAGAGTACACAGATGCCACTTTTACTCCCTACTAAATACAGTTTATTTTTTGGAACTTTTGCAAGCCTCTGAAGCTGTGTGTTGCATTCCATAAAACTTTTTCGATGTCACTCTGCATCCAATGGTCTTCAATGAAAGCTGTCCTAAGTAAGAACATTTTATTAAAATAAATAGCTTTAGGTACCATAGGAAAATAAGGAACACTATTTTATTGAATCACCATGGGATACAGTTACAAAATCGTTCATGATTGGGTTTCAATTATACAATATTTCAACACCCGTCCCTTCACCAGTGAATGTTCCACACCACCAGTTCCCCGGGTTTCCCTCCTGCCACTTCCACTCACCCCAAACCTGCCTCTGTGGCAGGCAATCTGATTGCCTGGCTGTCTGCCTGTCTGTTTTCTCTTCCTCTTGGACATTTGCAATACACGTATTGAAAGGTTATTATTTTTGTCAATTTACTACCTTCAGCACTCAGCTCTTGTCCAGAGTGATCATTCCCAACAATCAGGAACACTTCTTTTTTGATGTACATTGCTAAATGATCCGAGGGTAGAAAACTACCTTAGATATGGCTAAATCCAAAGACTCAGACATATTGACTTTTGAGTTATTTCTGATATACTTAGAATTGACATGAGGAGAGACACCTATAATACCATCCAAATTGTTGTTTTTCTTCCTCTCTCTCACCCCCTCTCTTTCTCTTTGCTAAAGTATTTATCTTCCTACTTTTTCACTTACAATTTTTTCTTGTTATGTGTGAATGATTAAAACACACACACAAACTTATGCTTGATAGAGTTGCTTAGGAGCTGCTTAGACACTTAAGATGAAGCACGTGGGTTCTAATGGGAAATTCTCTTCCCAGGAATTATGCAACTGTAGCAAATAACCAAGGAAAGGGATGATGACACACATAAAGCACTTTATTTGTCAAATGCAGCTTTGTGCTTTCTGGCTTCATAAATTAATTTCTCATGGCAGATTTAAAAAAGAGATGTACTAAATAACCACAGCAGATAGCACATGCAGAATCACTCATCCAGCTGGTCTGAAATCTGAGGCTTAGAACCTTGACTTTGATTTCCAAGAGATACAAGTTCAAAAATGTGAAAAATTTCATCTGGAACATACCAGAAAAAAGGCAGAGCCAAATAAAGCTTCCAGTATAATAGTTTTCTTTGATTTGTAATTGTAGCAGATGTAAATCATACAAAAGTTTAATAAAGTGTATACATGCATTTTACCCAACACCCAGATAAGAAAGAATATTAGCAGTTACTTAAATGTTTACTTTGTGCATAAAAACATTTACTCCGTTTTTCTAATGAAGAAATAACCACTGTCTTCTATTTTGTGCTATTCTTTTGCTTTTATTCATTGTTTGGTTATATATTTATGTATGTCTGCATAAATCTTTATAAATCACTTGATCACTTGACATCCCGTTATTCATCGATTTGCTCGAGTGGGCACCAGTAACATTTCCATTTGACCCTAAATGCCAAAAGCATTTGACCCTAAATGCCAAAACCAGTAACAAAATCTTTATAAATCCCTATATTAATTTTCTTGTGAGCTTTAATAAGGTGAAATAATGTTGAATATTTTTCTGAGGTGATTATTATGCTCAATTTTGATTTGAGATTCATCTGTGATTGTGTAATTGTAGTTCCTTCATTTTTATCTACTGTATAGTAGTCCATAAACTGACTACTTATCTATCCTCTTATTTTATTATCAGGGTATTGTTGATCAACATTGTTTTATCTTAGACAACAGTGCTATGAACATTTTTGTCTTCTTATGCATATGTGCAAATATTTTTCTTGGAGTTGCTGTGCCCTGGAATTATGTATTCTCTTGTTCTGGCAAATGCCACACTTTCTCCACATAAATACATATTAGCCAACTTAAATACGTTTGCCAGGGCTGGAGAGATAGTACAGCAGGTAAGGTGCATGCCTTTCATATTAATGACCCAGGTTTGATCTTTGGCATCCCATAAATTCCACAAGCACCAAACACCATCAGAAGTGAGTCCGGAGGGCAAAGTCAGGAGTAAGCACCAAGCATAATACCTGGCAATGCTCAGAGATTATTCCTGGTTCTGCACTTAGAAAATTACTCCTAGTGGTGCTTGGTGGAGACTATATGGGATGCCAGGTATCAGACAGGTTGGCCAGCTACAAGGTAAAGGGTCTACCCACTGCACTATCACTAACCTGCACTGGTAATTCGTGGATAACAGGGTTGATTCAAAGCAAAAGCCCGAGGATATGAGACTTCTCTGGCCCAGCAGTACTGGGGATACTCAGGCAACCCCAGACTCACTGATACTTGGGGGGGTCAGTGTAGTGCCAGGAATTGAACCCAGGTTGGTTGCATGCTCGGCACTCACTCTGTACTATCTCCTGGCTCCAACCATCTTTATTTTTGATTGGAATTTTCAGTGTTTTTTACCTATTTCTAAGTGACATTTTTTGTTTTCCTGACACAGTTTATTTTCTTTCACTTTCTCCTGGTCTTTTTTTGCACGGTTTCTCCTCTCATCTCTTTTTTCCTCTGTTAATGTTAAGAATTGCAAGGTTATTGATGTCATACTATTTTATTTTTATATCCCTCAAATAAATGAAGTCATTCTATACTGTTATTTTCCCTCTGGCTAATTTCACTCAGCATGATCCTCTCCATGTCCATCCATTTATAGGCAAATTTCATAACTTCGTTTTCCTGACAGCTGCATGGTATTCCATTGTGTAGATGTACCACAGTTTCTTTAGCCAGTCGTCTGTCAGACAAAACATGGACCAGTAGGTCTTGTCAGTGGGTGGAATCTACCACAAGTGTGTGAGAGTCAGAGGTTAGGTAAGACAGAGAAGGGAACAATATTCTAATAATTGTTGGAAATGACAATTCAAGCCTAGAACTGAGCATTGAATGTAGGCTAAGCGATATACATGATAACCTCTAAATGTATGTATTGCAAGTCACAATGTGTAAGAGAAGGAAGAAATAGATAGATAGATAGATAGATAGATAGATAGATAGATAGATAGATAGATAGATAGATAGAGAGCAGAGAGAGAGAGAAGAGAATAGATTGCCTTCCATAGAGGCAGGCTAGGGGAGTGGCGAGGAAATCGGGGACATGGTGGTGGGAAATGGGCACTGGTGGAGGAATGGATGCTGGAACACTGTATGACTGTAACCCAAACAAAAATATCTTTGTAATCGTATATCTCATGGTGGCATAATACAATTTAAATAAATAAATAAATAAATAAAAGTAAAAAAAAGAATTACAAAGTTAATTATCTCTAACTTCCCTCAACATAATTCTCAGAATCAACCAATTTGAATAAATTTTCCTAGGTAGAAGGCTTGTCTATTTTTAGTTTCTTTTACCTGTAGAAAACCTTCACTGTATCACTGTCTTCCTGTTCATCGTCGATTTGCTCGGAGCGGGCACCAGTAAAATCTCCATATGACCTGTCTCATGCAAGTAGAGCCCAAGGGTACCTGCTTGCTCCAGGAACATAAAGAGCCTCAAACCATTCCATCAGGTCATGGGAATGAGGTCTATAATTGTTACTGGTATCTGGCATATCAAACATGACACGGGTAGCTTGCCAGGCTCTGCCATGTGGGTAGCATACTCTTGTAGTCATCTCAAAATCCAGCATTTATTGATGAACCACGCGGTCACGAGCCGCGCGAGCCGGGCTGTGATAGGCTGGTCTGCTGGGTGGAGTTCTGATGAGGGGGAAGTCCGGATGTGCAAAATGGAGGTCCTCATGGAGTGGGGGTAATCTTGCTTGTTGTGAGGCTCTGCTGGGGTGGCGGGCCAGGGCTAAAACCTGTCATCCCTCCCTGGCACCTCATGAGCGGCTAGGCACAGTGAGAGCCAGTAACAGCTCTGCCCCATGTCTGTCTCTGGATCAGCATACCTGGGCCGGATTAAAAAAGACTGCAGCAGGGTGGATCTCGATGAGCCGGGCTGTGATAGGCTGATCTGCTGGGTTGAGTTCTGACGAGCGGGAAGTCCGGATGTGGAAAATGGAGGTCCTCATGGAGTGGGGGGGTCGTCTGGCTTGTTGTGAGGCTCTACTGGGGTGGTGGGCCAGGGCTAGAACCCGCCATCCCTCCCAAGCACCTCATGAGCGGCTGGGCACAGTGAGAGCCAGTAGCAGCTCTGCCCCATGTCTGTCTCTCAGGCATGATTTTCACTAGTGTCCCTCCCTCTCATCCCACCTACAGCCTTTTTGGGTCCAGGAACATATCTGGGATCATGCAACATATATTTAGTTAACCTCTTCAGGTTTGTTCATGTGCTAGTTTCTTCCCTTGTTTTTACTTTCCTTGTTTAGACTTTCCTTGTTCTTGTTGAGCTTGGCTGTGTTGAGGAATACTTGTCCTGAAATACATAGAATGCCTGCTACTGGACTTTGTGTTTCATCATGATTGGATTGAGAGTCTGAGCTTTTTGTAAAGAAGATGAAATGATTCTGTTTTAGGGCTGGGGGGTATGACTTAGCAGCAAAGCATAGTCCATGCTCAATGTTTGAGATTTTGTTTTGATCTCCAGAAAACACACACACACACACACACAATACACCAAAACCAGTGGTCCGAAGCTGCCAAAGGTGGGAGGGCCAAGGGACCTAGGAACGGGTTTGGAGGGCTAGTGACGTTCTGGTGGTGAAATAGGGAAATAACATAGCAAGTTTTAAATTATACTAGGAGTCTAAAGAGTTAGTAAGGGGTTGAGGCAGTTGGCTTACATGTGCTCATCGCCAATTCAGTCCTAGGTACTACATATGGTTCCTATCCCTAAGCACAGAGGCAGGAGTAAGCCCTGAGCACAGCCAGGCGTCTCTCCCCCCCTCCCCACATACACACACACACAAACCTCAAATCAGTAATATGAAAATGGTTAATAACCACATTACTTCAATAAAATAACTGGAGGGAAAAAGATAGCTACCCATGTCTTATTTGATATGCCAAATACCGTTAACAATTATAGACCTCATTCCCATGACCTGATGGAATGGTTTGAGGCTCTTTATGTTCCTGGAGCAAGCAGATGCCCTTGGGCTCTACTAGCATGAGACAAGATATATGGAGATGTTACTGGTGCCGCTCGAGCAAATCGATGATGAACTGGAAGACAGTGATACAGTGATTTCCCTTTGGGAACCTTATAATTTTTCTCACAAGGATTTTTTCTCTTTTTAACCTTTTTATATCTCACAGTCAATGAACTCTTTCGTTCCTTGCCCCTTTCTTGAGTGCTTCTGATCAGTGTTTTCCTAGGTTTTTTGATACTACGTTTTTGATACAAGGTTTTTAAGACAATATATGTTAATGTTCAAGAATATGTAGTTCTTATTTGAGTGAGAATTTTGATCAAATGCAATGTATATTTGCATATTCTGTTACTATTGTGGTTTTCAAATTCCTTTTTAATTTAATTAAAACCTGTGATTTACAAGATTATTGATAATTGAGTTTTAGGCATATAATGTTTTCACATCAATCCTACCATCAATGTTTCTACATTCCATGCCCACCCCCCAACCCCTACCCCATCCCCCCTGCTTGTCAGTGTAACAGGCACAGTACAATGTTCAGTGGTTTCAATTTAGATATCATGTTTACAGTGTTGTTGAATCTGTGTTTTGGATTTTTACTCTCTGTGGTTTTGAATTTTCATTCTCTATTTTTAGGTATTTCAATAGAAAGCAACTAGTTCAAGATCACCTTCTCACGGTTTAATTAAGTGCAGTCTTTCAAAGAATAATGTGATGGTGGCTGGGAAGAAGCATGTGGGCGTGTCTTGTAATTACTTTTAATTTTAGGCAGAATCATAATTTTCTACTTTTCTTTTCCTTTGCTTACACACATCTGAGTGGTAACTCTTCCCTCCTTATTTTTGTCTTCTCCCTTAGCAATGTTTCTCTGGGATTGCTACCTTCCAGTTTCACTGAATCCCTTGAAACTGGTGCTGTGGTGAAATAACTTCATACCTGTGTTTCTGAGAAAGCAAGTGGTTTTTGCTTTGTGGGAGTTGCTTCTCTATATATTCCACTAATTTCTCTTTTCATTAGTGTCTTAAATCTGCCTCACTGCTACTTTCTGTACTATGGCAGTGGGAAATCCAAAATTATCTCCAATAAAATTTAGTTTTCTTTCTCTACTTACAAAGTTAGGAAGCGGATTCTCTGACTCCTGAGTCCGTGTGCTTACTTGTTTACTTCTAATTTTTTTTAATCGTATCACTTTTGTTGGATATTTGCATTGATAGCTGCCTAAATTTAGACATTTAGACATTAGATTTCAACATTCTTGTGTCAATCAGAATTTCTGTACTTAATGTGAAAAAAAGCCATATGGCCCCTCAAGTACTCCCATGAATAATCTCTGAGCTAGGAGTAAGCTCTGAGCACACAGGATGTGGTCCCCAAACAAACAAACAAACAAACAAAATGCAAACCCGAAATGCCAAATTTATAACATCAGACCCAGTGGATAGCTCCAAGGGCATATGAATTTACGTTCTTGGGACTATTTACTTTTAAATCACCTAGGTTCATGACTGGCACTGCATGATTCCCTAAGCACTGCCAGAAGTTACCCCCTGAGCATCATCCCACAACACTGCTAGGTATGACCCAAAAGTCAAACACACAAATAAAAACAGAAATACCGATTCTATCTATTTTTGACAAGAAAGAAGGCAAAATGACAGTCTGATATACTGGCATCATAAGTTGACACAATGTTTCTAGAGGATCACTATCACTATCTTCCCGTTCATCATCTATTTGCTAGAGCGGGCCCCAGTAATATCTCCATATGTCCTCTCTCATGCTAGTAGAGCCCAAAGGCATCTGCTTGCTCCAGGAACATAAAGAGCCTCAAACCATTCCATCAGGTCATGGGAATGACCTAATATAAATGTTACTGGTATTTGGCATATCAAATACAACACGAGCAGCTTGCCAGGCTTGCCGTGCAGGTGTCATACTCTTGTAGTCACCTCTCAATAAAGCATTTATTGATGAACTGCGCGCCGCCGCTAGTGGCCACGCAAGCCGAGCTGTGATAGTCTGGTCTGCTGGGTGGAGTTATGACGAGGTCTAGAGGATAATTTTCCTCTAGACCTTCACTCAGTGAAGTAGGTAGATTAAATATTCTACTGTTTAAATATGCTTTTGTTTATAGGAAAATTCTAGAGGGTAATTTTCCTATAAACAAAAGCGTATTTAAACAGTAGAATATTTTATCTGCCTACTTCACTTCAGATTCTTTTACAAAGCAATCAGTTGCACAGTAATCTGTGGTGAAATTTATTAGTTAATTTTTTGGATTAATAAAAATTTGTTATTATTCTTAATGACGCTCTTAGTTTCTCTAACATGTAACAATGTTTATTGACATGAAGATGATTTTATGTCAACATTATATTTGACATGAAGATGATTTATTGACCTGAAGAGGACATGTGATCATATGGTTAACTTGAAAAAAATAGGATTATGTATTCATTCTCTATTTATATGGACGGTAAATATTTGTAAATTCAAATAGAAATTTATACATATATGTAACAAGCAACAAAAATCTGGAAGGAAACATGAAAATTGAACTGTGGTTATTTTGATATGGTGGGGTTTAGGGTTATTTTGGTTTTCTTCTTTATAAATATTGTTCTGAATATTTTTTTTTGTTAAAATGTTTTGGTATATATAACTTTTATATCAAAAATGGTTTTCTTTAAAAAATTATGCTGAATATCTAGAGAGGACCACCAAATCACGCTGATCGAATTAAAGAATGGTCTCTGAGGCATGGCCATCAGTGCTCCACCTATCTTTGAGATCATCTGAAATGGATTCTTTAGGCAACTTCTTGATCCTAGTAAGTCCCAGAAGATTCTTGACACATTTAGGTTTTAGGATTAGTAGCATGTCTTCTCTAATTCCTTCACTACCATTTCTCTTATTATGTAAGCAACTTGTTGTCTATAAATATTATTTAAGTATGGCTAAACGTAGTATGATTTGTCAACTCTGGTACATCTGGAATATACCTGCACTGCTTACTTGATACTGCAGATAATAATGAATAAAATCTATTGAGCTTCCATAGAATACCTGCCCAGGAGAGAAACATCATGATGACTTTTTCATCACTGCATCACTGCCTTCCCCGCTCATCATCGATTTGCTCGAGCGGGCACCAGTAACATCTCCATATGACCTGTCTCATGCAAGTAGAGCCCAAGGGCACCTGCTTGCTCCAGGAACATAAAGAGCCTCAAACCATTCCCTCAGGTCATGGGAATGAGGTCTATAATTGTTACTGGTATCTGGCATATCAAATATGACACGGGTAGCTTGCCAGGCTCTGCCCGCGGGTAGCATACTCTTGTAGTCATCTCAAAATCCATCATTTATTGATGAACCGCGCGCCGCAAGCAGCCACGCGAGCCGGGCTGTGATAGGCTGGTCTGCTGGGTGGAGTTCTGATGAGGGGGAAGTCCGGATGTGGAAAATGGAGGTCCTCATGGAGTGGGGGGGTCGTCTGGCTTGTTGTGAGGCTTTGACTGGGGTGGCGGGCCAGGGCTAGTGTCGGGAACGCCGCCCGGGGTCCCCGACAGTGTCGGGACAGAAGTTCTCTTCTACCTCCAAGGACGCAGGGAGAACAGATGAAAACTCACGAGTCCAGTGCAGTTCCAAAAAAGGCTTTTAATAGTACAAAAGCTCTTCCACAGCACTCCAATATAATGAACAAACTTTAGCTCTGGTCCGAACTTAGACCATACAAAAGAGCCTAAGTCTCCCACCAAAGAGAGAGGATCTCACCCAAGCTGAGTCCTACCCAGAAGGAGTAAAAGGCCAAAGAGCAAAAAGCCAAAAGCCAAAAGCCGCAAGGCTGAGGAGCCAAAAAGCCGAAAGCTAAAAGGCCCAAAAAGGCAAAAGTGAAGGGGCCTCAAGTCAGCCCCTTATATACACCAAAGTAATCCAATCGGGAGGGTCATGTCAACAAAGAACCCTAAACAGAGTGTAGTGCCACACCCTATTGCAGGTATAAACAAAGGTTATGCCAAAGTCTAATCCTGAAATTATCTCTTATGTAAAACACTGGAGAGAGAGAGAGGGGGCTGGTATAAAGTAATACATCTTAACTTCATGAGCTTCATATAATCTAGATGGTACCCACAAGATCCTTCTTATTATTATCTGCACCAGGGTGATTCTGAGTATCTTGTTCTCGTACTGAAAGGGTCACACTCCCCTGCTTAGAGCAAACTAGTATGATCCTTCCTATAGTCTTCCTATAGTCTCAGCGTAGCCAGGATGGTAGTCTCCTGGTAAATTCTAACTGTCCCACGCTGGGTGCAGTGGGTATAAAGAGGAGCTGTGCCCAATCTAGAAAACATAGAAGTCTTAGTAGATGTATAAGTCAGAAGTTATTCAATCAAGGTGACTTCTATAACTGCCACACCCTCTAGCAGTGTTTACATAGAAGAGAGGTCTCATTAGAATGAACCTTGACTTAAGTAGATTAAGCTGGGAGTGGGCAAAACAACAGAACTCCCAGAATAGCTAAACCTGTCCTCCAACAGGCTAGAACCTGCCATCCCTCCCGGGCGCCTTATGAGCGAGCTGGGTGGGCACAGTGAGAGCCAGTAGCAGCTCTGCCCCAGGTCTGTCTCTGGATCAGCATACCTGGGCCGGATTAAAAACTGCAGCAGGCTGGATCTCGATGAGCCGGGCTGTGATAGGCTGGTCTGTTGGGTGGAGTTCTGACTAGGGGAAGTCCGGATGTGCAAAATGGAGGTCCTCATGGGGTGGGGGGGGGGGTCGTCTGGCTTGTTGTGAGGCTTTGCTGGGGTGGCAGGCCAGGGCTAGAACCTGCCATCCCTCCCGGGTGCCTCATGAGCGAGCGGCTGGGCACAGTGAGAGCCAGTAGCAGCTCTGTCCCAGGTCTTTTCATAGGACTTTTTCATAGGTCAAGTTTATTCTTCTTCCAGTTTAAAAAATATGTTAAAGTCAACATTATTTAAAACAGCCTTGTCTCTTAGCTAGCATGTATAAAAGGAGAGGTAATGCAACTTATTTCTTCATTTTGTCTTTTATCTTTGCCCTCTCTCATAGGGCTCTCAATGTATGGGGCTTACCAACATGCCCACTAGCTCTGATGCTATGTGAGACTTGGAACAAAGAATTTAATTTCTTAGAGATGTTATTTTTAAAATAAATCTTTTAAATAAAAATTTTGAAATAAATTTTTAAATAAAAATGCTTAACTAAAAATAAATATTGGGGCTGGGGAGAAAGTAGAGTGGGTAATACATTACCTTGCATGCAGCTGACCCAGAATGGGTCCCTAGTAACCCATAAGGTCCATCAAGTGCTCCCAGGAATGATCTCTGAATTTGAAGTAACCACTGAGCACGCATGACACGGTCCCCAAATAAACAAGCAAGCAAAATGCAAGCCCCAAATATCAAATCTACTATATTAAACCCAGTGGATAGCTCCAGTGCTAATTCATATGCCCTTATGGAGCATATGAATTTAATTTTTATGAACTATTTATTTGTAACTCATCCAGGTCCAGTATCTAGCATTGCATGGTTTTCTGAGCACTGCCAAGAAGTGACAACAAAGAAGGTTGATGAGTGTATCTTTTATATTTTCTAGTAACTGTAATATTATTTTTTTTACCTACCATTGTAAATTGTTTCCCATACTTTTGAAGTATATGATTTTGCTTTTCTGTGCTTTAGTAGGAGGCTGAAGAATGATACTTAAACACGACTTCTGGCTAAGGTGCTCGGCTTGCAAGCTGCCAACCTGGGCTTTTACCAGGTAGCTCCCCAAGAAACCCTGGTTACAGTGGTGCACCCCTGACTCCCCACCCCAAACGCCATTGGGAGGGCCTTGGATGTCCAAATAATACTCTCAGGTGGCCCATGTAATCCTAGAAGTGTGTCGTCCCTGGGTCCCTTCTTGACTCTCTACCCAGATGGAACTCCAGACCACTGCTTGGGAAAAATCATCCTCAGAAAGTGATTTTTTTTCATATACCCACAGTAGAGTTCGCTGAAGTTAAAAAAATAATTTCAAAATAGTTTTCAAAACAGTGTTGCCCTTTTTGTATTTGTGAAAGATTTTAAGTTAACTTTATGAAAGCAGAAATTACCACGAAGTTGGTTTCCTGCTCTGATCATTGTTGCAGAGGAGGAGTGTGTGGACAAGTGGTATCTGACCCATCACTGTGCAGGGGGCTAGAAGGGGAAAGTAGATTTTCTGGCTTGGCTTTACCCTCATTATTAGCGTGGAAAATACTTCCAGACATAATTTAAAAAAGTAACCCCTGTCAGTTTTTTTTTTACTCCAGTTGTTATATGTAAAAGTGTTTGTGTTTAAAAACGTGTCTTTTTTCATTATTACCATTGCTTTTCTGTGAATTTCAGAGAAATGTTCTTGTCTCAAGAACTTCTTTTTCAGTTCTTTGTTGAATCTTTGGCTTGGAGAAGATAATCTTTCCTTATGCTTGAGTCATATTGAGATGCCAAAATCTTTGTTGTTGCTTTTGCATATGTTTATTGCAGGAGAATTAGAACACAGAGAAAAGGAAAGAAAGTAAATTTGTAATCTAACCATTCAATGATAAGCATTGTGAATGTTTTGGGTGACTGTGACACCTATATTACATATGAATCGCAAAAAGAAGTTTTTAATAGAGATAATTTAGTCTAAGTTACATGGCATTTTTTGCATACACCAACATAATTATGCATAATTATGCATTATTTATGCATTACTTATGTTGACTTCAGAGCAAAAAAAAAGTCATAAAATATCTATTCCATCCACACAAACATTGTATTTTCTATTTTATTTCTGGGGGTCCCTCCCCTCCCCAGGTGGTGTTGAGGTGTCCTGGGGACCAGTTCTGATTATCCTCAGCCAACAAGGTGGTGGTTCAATTCAAAGGTACAAGGAAGTGGTGCTCCTTGGGCCCTGAAGGCACCACCCAAGGGTTCTCAGGGTCCACTAAGGCTGCCATATGGCTAATGGGCCCACATGGTGCCAGAGAACAAAACAGGTTGGCTGCACGTCAAGCAGATGCCTTATCTCCTTTAAGAGTTCCAACCTTTACACACCTGGTGCCAGCACCTGTCCTACATATGATCCACAGAGTAGCAGTAATAAGGTTTTTCCATTGGTGGTTTTCAATCTTTCTATACCTGCAGATTGTCAGTGGTGTTCAGTCTTTCTGTACCTGCTCATCACCCTTCAACAGATGAGCAGTTGAAGAGTGTTGCCCTTTACTATCTCCCCTGGCCTGTTTTTCTTATTTGAATCTCATTCCTATAGTGACTTCTTGAAATAAGCAACTCATATCGATTGTATAGATTTGAAAACAGATTTAGAAAAGTGATGAAATTATAATTAATGAGTATGAATCTGTAATTCAGTCTAGTTCTGTCTGGTTCCAGAACCACCATTTCTTTATGGGCTTTTCAGTTAGTAGAATAAATGTGCAGGAGGGGCATTTTCCTTTATTACCTGCCCCCCACACACACACTTTATTTTAACATTGTGGTATACAGGTGTTCAGTTTCCAACACCAGTCCCACCTTTCACTGACACATTCCCTTCGCCAATGTCTCCATTTTCCCAACTACCCCTCAAGTCTACCCCTATAGCAGGACCACAGTCATTTATTTTACATTGCTTGTTACCACTAAATGGCTAATGGCGTGATAAAGAATATTTAAGTAGAAGAAAATTTGTGGACATTTTTGTATCTTACCATGGGGGCATTAAGTCCTTGTCTGAGGGTTTACTAAACTGTTTTTTTTTTAAGTTAGGCTTTCTGTGTTAATGTTTTTGTTAGTTGAGATTACTTGGCTTCTATGTTACATTCTCATCCAACATGGAGTATTCGTTCTATGATGCTAGTATTGTAGAGTATGGAAATTCTAGAAAATTCAGACTACTTAACTGGTCAGTCTGGCCAGAGGCATGTCAACAACTGTTGGGATATGAGTGAGGCTGTTAGGGATTTGGTTGTAGAGGGGTGGTTCGGAGGGAACTTGACCCAGCCCTATCCTGAGATTGCCTCAGAGGTCTCAGCCACAACCCGGTATCCAAGAAATTTTTGTGGCTAGTTGATCTCTTTTTTTATGAGTCTCTGGACAAGGCTGGTAGATGAATTTACATGGCAGAGGTGGTGGAAAGTGAGTGTGTGGGACATAGTACTTTAGAGAGAGAAGAAAGGAGGGAGTTAAATGGGCATATTTTATTGCCCATTGTATTACTTAAGGAAAATATTTAAATATGACTTAAGGAAACTTTGATGGCCTGTCAGTGTTGAGTTAAAAGAGAAGTGAATATGCTGTATCAAAAAAAAAAAATTCTCGTGGGATCTGACAGAGAAGATATTGAATAAACAAGTTCTTCTTTCTGACCACTAGGTGACACCATTGACAGAAAACACCTTGGTTGACTCCAGGAGGTAGTGGGGATGGTGGCTGAGGTAGGAGACTGGAGGTAGAAATGGGGGGCAGTAGGAAAGTTGGTAGAGGAAGTGGCAGTCCAGCTCCATAAGGGACATTGAATTAGTCAGACTCACGTGAAGTGCCTTATTCAGAAAGAAGTATAGCAGATGGCTTGGTAAAGGGGCACTTGTGATCATAACTTGAATTACTGATGCTTTTGACAAACACGAAGTAGGAAGGCAATGTAAGTGTAGGAAGTAAAAAACATAGTAACTGTATGGTTTTGGAGATCTGGTGCCTGGCTCTTTGCTGTGAGCTGTGTCATATTAGGCAATTCTTCTAACCTTTCTGAGCCTTGGTTTCTTTCTCTGCTAGGCAGGTATAGCCATATATACCTCAAAGGGACTTTTTAAAGGAAGATGGAATGGGTGTTGAGCATTTAGAATAGTGTCTTCATTAAAGTTCTGCTTAAATGCAACCATTGTTATTGTTACTATTGTTCTGCAGTATCTTTCCAAAAATGACAAAATTAAAATAATGAGTGAATTAACACATTTCCAAAGGACTAGAAGTAAGGTTATTTTTGTTCATATAGTATAATTTGGCCTTTAAGTATAAACAAAATATTGCAGTTTAATCTCTTATGTGCCTTTGAATTTTTTAACAGAAACAAAAGTTTACATCTTTGAATATTTTGCTAAGCAATCACTAAAGTATTGTATCAATAATGGTCCACTCTAGACAAAATTTGAAAATGAAATTCATTTATCTTTGATGCCTTTTCAGCTCTCAGTTACACTTGAATAACTTTTATTCTCTCTTGTGTTCTCCTGGCCTTCCCTTTTCATATTCCCATATTTCCAGTGATAAGATTCTGTCCTTTAGCTAGCCCAGTCACTCAGTGAAACACCTCAGAAATTTATCATCTCATGTGTATCCAGCTATTTCTCTAGCCCTGGGTTTTGTCTGTTTGTTTTTTAAGAACATCACTTGGGACTCCATTGCCTAATGGATAGTGCATTGAATTTCTAAAATCACACACACTTGGGTGATTATTAAGAAAATATCAATGATAAAAGAGGCATCCAAACTTAGATATTTTTTAATTTATTTTCTTTTTCCAAGACAAAGAAATGTTAGTATTACTTTCACTAACATTTCAGTGGGTAAAGTTCTCAAGTTATGCTCTGGGAGCCCAGGGAACCTCTTAACTTTCCTCAGCAAACTGGGTTGATGATTCAATATGAGGGCCCAGTGGATGTGGTTCTGCTGAGAAACGCTAGGGTTGGAATTACCTGGGCCACTCACTCTGGGGCCTCCAAGGCTGCACCTCGTGATGTTTGGAGATCATGCAGATTAGGGATCTAACGAGTTAACAACCAATAGGGCTGTTCCTCCGTGCATGTACTATCTCTTCAGTTCTCTTTTCATCAACTTTTAAACTTGATTAGGATAGTTCTGACTCAAAGGTGTGGCTCATAGTCCAGTACAAACCCAGTTTTTCTTGATTTAAGTTATTTGAAGCATTAGGTATGGAGTACTCAAAATTGATCCATGGATTAGTGAAGCTAATTAGAGATACCTGAAACTACCTCTTAGAAGGTAGAGTGAGAAAGTTAGTCTAGAGAAGGAATATTAAGATAACCCTTCTACCTTGCCCCTACAGTAAGATATCCACAAATACATTTACTGTGAATATATCTTACACACACTAGAATATTTTAGGATTGTAAGTGACTGAATGTTGAAATGCATATAGGTTTTTTGCTAACAGTTTCATAGGTCAGAGGTGGTATGTGATATGCTTGATCCTGTCCATGCTTATAAGGCTGACCCTTAACCTTGTGCTATTATTTCAAAAGCCCCACTGGCTTCCAGGCTTATACTCTCCTTGTTGGTAACAAAACCTTTTTTCCTGCATCTCAGGTGTACACTGGATTTCCAGACTCTGCCTACAGGTGGCACAGTGTGAACATGGCTAGTGACTTTTGGAGTCCCTTTCTCCTAGTCTCCTTACCTTTGGTTATAAAATTATAAATGATGATACAAATGCCCTTTGCTTCTGACTGAAATGCCATATGTTCTAGCCGAAGTCCTCAGTCAAGAACTTGTAGCAGCAGGGTAGTCTGTACTTCCTCTTCTAAGAAAGTTTTATTTTGTGAGTGTATGTGTGTTGTATATGTGTGTGGGGGGGGCATTGTTAGGGGACGGGGCAGTGTATCTTAGACCACACCACAAGTACTCAGGACTTACTCCTGAATCTCTTCACAGGAATCACTCTTGGAAGTGCTCAGGGTAGCTCATGTGGTGCCAGGGATCAAATCAGAATTGGCCATATGCAAGGCAGTCACCTTAGCCTCTGCTTTACCTCTCCAGCCCTGGACTCTCTTTTCTAACTTTACACTTTATTTACCACAGCTGGTTAGGTGGAGCATGGGGTTTGACTTCTGTGGTTTTCTAGGAGTACTTCCAGACTAGGAAAGAATGTTAGGAGTTCCACAGAAGCCCAATATCTTTTTTGATTTTTTTTAATTGAATCACATGAGATAGACCATCACAAAGCTACTCATGATTGGGTTTCAGTCATACAATGTTCCAACAACATCCCTCCACCAGTGTCCATTTCCGACCACCAATGTACTCAGTTTCCCTCCCAGTACCCCCTATATCCACCCCCTTATTCACCCTCACCCCCTTCCCCCTGCCTCTATGGTATGCATCTTTCTTCTTTCTCTCTCTCTTGCTCACCTCTTGTACATTATGGTTTGCAATATAGTTACTAAGAGATCATCGTGTTTGTTCAGAGCATTCATTATTTTTATCTGGGTTGTATATAGCTGGAGTACCTATTTTTTTTACTGGGTGGAAATTTTGGGATGTGGATGTGACTGCTGGGGCTTCGAAGTACAGGGAGGTGGGGGAGGAGTCCATCCCGAACCATAAGAAGGCCTGGAGATTTCAGTCACAAAATCCGCATAGCTGAAGTTTCAGCAGATTAATATCTCAGTGAGATCTGTCCTGAGATGGTAGAGTCTGGTGAGGGAGGGCATGTTTACTGTTTCAGATTGTGAGAGCACTTGGCTGCTGGGGCTATCTTTGGGTGGGTGCTGGGATACCCTACCCCACTCTGAGATACTCTGCCTGGTGTGTTCAGTCTTGTATATATATATATATATACACACACACACACACACACACACACACGTATAGTAATGTATGTGTTCACACATACACTAATTTTCTGAGAAAGTACATGCTGACAAATTATTTAGTGGGAGGGTCTCTCTGATACTCTTCTTGGATTCTAGAAATTAATGCTTGATACAGATGAATAAGAGTGGTTTTGGATATTTTCTAAAAGTGAAAAATGTACATTGGCATTGATTTTTTTTCTAATACATGTTTTGCAGATCCAGTTCCAGAACTGACTGTGTAGTACAGGGAAGATTTTCTTTGTGGCTCTAGGTAAGGTACCATCACTTGGAAAATTAAGTTTTTGTGTGTGGGCTCAGAAAATTTTGGTGATATCTAAATTTTGGGTCAGATTCTCAGTTTATCACTTACTAGCTGAGTATTCTTTGCAATAGTTTAACTTCCAAGTTTAGTAATCTATAAACAGTGGGTTAAAAATAGATCTTACTTAATCACTGTATCACTGTATCACTGTCTTCCTGTTCATCATCAATTTGCTCAAGCGGGCACCAGTAACATCTCCATATATCCTGTCTCATACTAGTAGAGCCCAAGGGTATCTGCTTGCTCCAGGAACATAAAGAGCCTCAAACCATTCCATAAGATCATGGGAATGAGGTCTATAATTGTTACTGATATTTGGTATATCAAATATGACACGGGAGGCTTGCCAGACTCTGCCGTGGTGGGTGGCATACTCTTGTAGTCACTTCTAAATCCAGCATTTATTGATGAACCACATGGCCGCTTGCAGCCGCGCAAGCTGAGCTATAGTAGGCTCTTCTGCTCGGTGGAGTTCTGACGAGAGGGAAGTCCGATATGGAAAATGGTGGCCCCTCATCGAGTGGGGGGGTCGCCTGGCTTGTTGCGAGGCTCTGCTGGGGTGGTGGGCCAGGGCTAGAACCCGCCATCCCTCCCTGGGTGCCTCATGAGCGGCTGGGCACAGGGAGAGCTGGTAGCAGCTCTGCCCCATGTCTGTGAGTTTCTGGATCAGCATACCTGGGCCGGACTTGAAAAAAAGACTGCTTCAGGGTGGGTCCGATGAACCGGGCTGTAATAGGCTCTTCTGCTGGGTGGAGTTCTGATGAGAGGGAAGTCCAGATGTGGAAAATGGCGGCCCTCATGGAGTGGGGGGTCGTCTGGCTTGTTGTTGTGAGGCTTTGCTGGGGTGGCGGGCCAGGGCTAGAACCTGCCATCCCTCCTGGGTGCCTTGTGAGTGGCTGGGCACAGGGAGAGTGGTAGCAGCTCTGCCCCATGTCTGTGAGTCTCTCTCTGTGAGCCGGGCTGTAATAGGCTCTCTTCTGCTGGGTGGAGTTCTGAGGAGAGGGAAGTCCGGATGTGGAAAATGGCGGCCCTCATGGAGTTGGGGATCGTGTGCCTTGTAGATCCTACTTAATAGGGTCATTACATGATTTAGGTGTGATAATGTGATTTAATGTGGTTAATATGGTACCTGCACCATAATAAGTGTTTATTAAATGGAAAAGGTATTATCATATGCTGTTTCAAATTAGTGAATAAATATATCATCCTTCTTTTCATCAAAAAAGCATTAGAATGCCCATTTACCACACCTTATTTCAGGCACACATAGCTAATTATATAGGTCCATAAAATTAAAATATCTTAATTACTTTGTGCTATAATTAAAATCAGGTTTTTAAGTTAGGAAATGGGGAACTGCTCAACAGAAAAATAATTTCACAGGAGAACATCAAGGTTGAAAGGCCCAAGGGAAAGTTGCTGTTTTGAAGAAGGATCAACAAGGTCAAATGAATTGTTGAACACTAGGAATATACGCTTATTTATTTAGCCCTGGAGCATTAGGTAGACTACAACTTAACTGGAAGAACGTGGACATTCTGAACTTATCAACCAACATATAATGGGGGAGAAAAACAAAAAGAATACTGCCAAGAAGTGAGATTAATGCTGCACTGGGCCCTGGAAACCAGTGGATAGAAGAAGCAAAACTCATTCGAAATCTAGTGAGGTTAAGAAATAAATCAGCATGGAATGTCAGAGAAGGTCAGTCTGGATATAGAATGAGTAAAAGGAGCTGAAAATCAAGAAACTGAGCACAGGAGGATACCAAATATTAGTTAAATTAAAAATTTTTATTTCCTACTTCTAGATTAATGTTAATGAAGGTGACTACACCCTACCAAACAATCTAAGTGAAGTCTTGAGACAGGCAATTCATGGCTGCTTTAGTGACTCCTCAGTTTCTTTCCAATTTAACACTACAGCATATCTAGGAAATTGCCTTTATCCTCATGGTCAAAGATGACATCTTGAGAACTAGCCATCACATCCTGTTCCATAAAGCAAGATGGTGGACAGGGAGAAAAGGCTACAAGCCAAAACAGCTCTTCAACAAAGAAATTTTTCTGACCCTTTTACAAATAACTCATTAATCAGAACTTGGGCATACTTAGCTCTAAGGAAAGCCGAGCAGTGAATATTTTTTTTTTTTAACCATTATCAAGCAAAATTTGGAATTTAACTGTTAAAAGGGGAAAAGGAATATTAGGGTAGGGAAAGTAGAAACCTTTACGGGCATTGTTTGCTCTCACCAACATCCTAACAGAACCTGGATTTTCCATTATGAATCACCCTCCTTCATTGTGTATTTTGTTATAACTTTGAGGTTCAGACAAAATGGAATACTTTCTATCTCTAGTGATAGAATCTTATTGGTTTATCTGGATAGCCTGGCACTTGTGCTAATCATTTTTTACCTGCTAAAGAATCTAATTTCTGGCCAACTATATTTTTATTATCAAGGCAGTGATATATAGATATAGATATAGATATATAGACATATACACACATATATGATATTATGTTTGCTAAAGACATATTTATATAGTATACCTATACAATATGCAATGTGTATATTAAATACTTAACATTTCTTCTTAGCACAGGATGGATGAAATTCATGAATCCAGCAAAGTTCCAAAAAGCTTTACTTAAACAAGTTCTGGTAATACAATCTGAGGTCAGAAAAACCCCAAACTTCCAATTCCTACCTGGACTCAGAACACATGCTCAGGTCAGGATCCTCAGCCAAGATGGATGCTGGACCCAAACTATGTGTTCAGATACACGGGGCAGAGCTGCTATCTGCTCTCCCCTGTGTACAGCTAACCATGAGGCGCCTGGGAGGGAAGGCAGGTTCTAGCCCTGGCCTGCCATTCCAATAGAGCCTCACAAGAAGCCAGAGGAACCCCCACAACATGAGGGCAGTCATTTTCAATATCCGGACTTAACAGCTCGCCATAGTGCCACACAAGAGAAAAGCACATCTCCCCCCCATTGTGGTTCATCAGTAAATGCATGTGATGAGAGCCTACTAATGAGAGTACACCAACACGGCAGAGTCTGGCAAGCTACCCGTGTTGTATTTGATATGCCAAAAACCAGTAACAATTATAGACCTCATTCCTTGACCTGAATGAATGGCTTGAGGCTCTTCGTGTTCCTGGAGCGAGCAGATGCCCTTGGGCTACACTAGCACACGACAGGACCTATGGAGATGTTACTGGTACCCGCTCTAGCAAATCAATGAACAGTGGGAAGACAAGTTATACAAGGATACAGTATATCATTATGAAATTAAGGCAAAAATATATTGTCCCCTTTCTCTCCTTTCAAAATGGGGTTTTAAAAAGTTGAAGTTTTTTTTTCTTTCCACAGCTGTATAATGAGAACATCAATGTAAGTACCTTTTCTACCTAGCCATGTGCCATTGGGGCATGAAAGGTCAATAGAAGATTTGTGAAGTGTCCAACAAGCTCCAGATGCTAGGCTTAGGGCTAGATGTAATGAAATGATGCTTGATTTTGTACACATTGAGTGAGTTATTTTAGAATGGCATTGACAGTTTTGAAAATTCATATATTATGAGTTGAATATGCTTGGATTTGAGTTGCAAAAGGTTGGGTCATGAAGACCACTCATCAGTTGCCTAGTTATCGCCAAACTCCTTTTCTCCTTCCTTATACTCTCTATTTGGAGAACTATCCTTTTGTCATAGTGTTTCAGCTATGTAGCATGGAGCCCTTTTAGGTATGACCCCTGAGCACAGAGCCAGTAGTAAGACCTGAACATTTCTGAGTGGTCCCCAAACCCAAAAGCAAACAAACAAACAAAAATAAACATGACAGTAGAGAAAAATAGTGAGGTTAAAATCAGAAGCTCACACCAGCTGTGAGTTCTGATATAGAAATAGTTCCAGAGCTCTTTGAATAAGAAATTCTACTCCCAACAGCAATCTCTTTTATAATAGCTTGTAAATACAGCCTGTGATTTTGGTGGAAAAGGTCTGTAAGCTCAGTGTTTTGTAAATAACTGAGTGGGACACTGAGGAGAGACAGAGATTTCCATAGGAACTCAGGTTTACTATCATGCTAAGTGTAGGTACTATTCATAATCCTTCTTAGAAGAAGTTAGGAGAGACATATTTTTTAAAGGGACTGAAGAGATAGTACAGCTGTTTGAGTATTTGCTTTACACACAGCCAACCTGGATTCAGTCCCTGGCACTATATATATATATAGTTAAATCTCCCAGGACCTCCAGGAGTGATCCCTGGGCAGAGTAAGGAGTAAGTTCTGAACATAGATAGGAACGGCCTGATTAGGTTATCTCCTGCAGCCCTCCCCAAAAACATGAATAAGAAGAAAGAAAAGGAAGGAAGAAAAGGAAGGAAGGAAGGAAGGAAGGAAGGAAGGAAGGAAGGAAAGAAGGAAGGAAGGAAGGAAGGAAGGAAGAAGGAAGGAAGGAAGGAAGGAAGGAAGGAAAGAAGGAAAGGAGGAAGGGAGAAAGGAAGAAAGGGAGGAAGGAAGGAAAAGAAGCATCAAGAATCTTTAATTATTCTCAAACATGTTGTGGCTGGAGTTATAGTATAGGGATTAAGGTGCAAGCCTTACATGTAGCAGGCATGGGTGGTTCAATTCTGGTTACTGCATATGGTCCACTGAGTACTGCCAGGAGTAATTACTAAACACAGGACGTGTCTCCCCTACCAAAAAAAAAAGAAAGAGGAGTTGTAAAATATGGCTAGGAGTATAGATTTTTTGTGGTCAGCCCCATTTAATTTTTACTTTTTATTTTAAAAGTTTTAATGATGTTTTAACTGAACCTCTGTGAATTACAGATTAAAAGTTATTCATGATTATGTTTCAGGTAGTGTTGAAACACTATTTCCCTTCACCCATGTCCATTTCCCACTCAATGTTCCATTTCCCTTAAAACCCTGGACTGCCTGTTTGACAGACACCATTTCATTTTCTTTTTTTTCCCTTCTCTTTCCCCCCCCTCCCCCATACCTCCCCTCCGCTTAAGGCACTGCAGTTTACCATACTGTTATTGCTGGATTAGTCTGCATTTCACTTTACCTCCTTTCAGCACTTAGTCCTGGGATCAGATCCATTTTTAATTCTGGATCTGCACTTAGTAACATGTTGTCTAACTTGCTGAGCCTTATTTACTCATTTTAAATGAAAAAAAATGGTAATGCTGACAACTTATTTCAAGATAACCACATTTATTTCATTGTGATTTTTTATGTCTGAAACATAGAAAAAAATTTAATTTTTTATTGATGGATAATTAATAGAAGTGGAATCAAACAAATTGGCAGAACTTTTAACTGGCTATCTTAAAGTTAGGTTATCTGCTATATATAAACATATATTATGGATATACAATATATACATATAAGTTTATTAATGTATAGGTATATAAATTTAATTATATATAATTAATTTCTTAATGATCAGTCTCATCAGTTTAGTTACAGACATTCAGTATTCCAACACCAATCCCACCACCAACTGCAAGATTTTGTGAGGTTAGAAGGAAAATTATTCTTGTATATAATGATCATGTCGTTGTTTACCTATGGAATCCTCCTGGTAATTTTAATATTCCTCTTGCCAATCTGGGGGCAGGAGAGAAGTCATCTCTGAATTGAGTATCATTTGTATCACTTGCATCATTCGTCTTCCTGTTGTTTATTGATTTGCGGGCACCAGTAATGTCTCCATTAGTTGGGAATGAGGTCCATTATTGTTACTGTTTTTGGCAAATCAAATACACTATGGGTAGCTTGCCAGGCTATGCCATGCCTCTGGGTTCATCCCAGGGGGTAGTCTTTTTCTATGTCAGTCCACCAACCATACAGGGCTCATGGGGCAGATCCCTGGGTGTGGACAAGCCTGTCTCCTGTCTGCCACCTGCCAAAGCAGCCGGGCACTGTAGTCAAACCTACAACACCTCGAGGGGCAATGTGAGTTGAGTAGTTTCTAATATCCATGTCACCCAAGAGTGGCAATGGATATTTTACTGGAGAGACATTTGAGTTTTCTGGAAAAAGGAGGGAAACCAGTACTGAATCACAATGCATGGCACATAGTAGGAGATCGGCGAATGCTATCTGTAGAATTTATAACAAACTGACTTTTCCATCTGACAGAATGGCTAAAGGATAATTGTAAAAGGCATTCATAAATAAATTCTCTGGATTCTCTTACTAATTATTTCTCTACAATAAGAACTTCAGGTGTGCAATTCATCATGTGTGTTTTGGAATGGGGTCTAAAAGTTACTATGAAAAAGATAAAGTTGGTGTCAACCTACCCCTCATGGGGACAAATAGCCAGATTCCTCTGAGATCAAGCTGGTAAGAATTGAGGGTTAGTGAAAAGTTTTGCCGTTGTTGTTAGTTAGTTCACTCTGTGGCCTAAGGCAAGCCATTTAACCTCTTGGTGTCTGGATTTCCTCATCTGTGAGCCAGGGATAATAATACTTTCCTCCTACCTCACAGGTGTGTTGGGGGCATTAATTAATGTTTGTCTAGTGCTGGGGGGGGAGGGAGCTGTGATGAAAGGCAAGTATCATTATTGTCTGTTTGCTGCAGGCAAGACTAGATTATAGTCCTCCAGATGGGTTGCATATGGGAAGTGGTTTTAGCAAAAGATTTTCCCAAATGAAATGCAGGCATTAAGGCAAGGGGCCACTTCAAAAGAAAAGGTGCCAATGGAAGCTCTTTCTTTCCTATGATGATGGTGTAGTGTTAGGTTCATCCTAACACATACACCGATTTAGTCTGCAAGCAGAAGCAGCATCTAGCAAGTTTGTTTCAGTGATTTCTACTCCATATAGGAAACAGAAATAGGTGAGGTTATTATTGCAGGACACTCTAAATGTATTGCATTAAGTGTCTAGGGACCATTTAGGATATACATCCCAGATTAAGTGGGAGAAACAAAACCATTGTGTTTCTATAGCGGCAAGTGGACAAGTCAAACAGACAAGAGGGTTCAAGCTTTCCTTTTTGTTTCCTTAAAGGAAACTTTAACTCCATCCTCCTCTTTGAAAGTAACCGCCTACACTAAAGAGTGTTAGTATGTTCTTGAAAGTTTCTTAAGAGGAATATTTTGAGAAAAGACTTCTGGGCAAATAGACAACAGTGCCTGGGTACACTAAGGCCTAGAAGAAAGGGAATTTTTGTTTTTGAGTACTAGACATATTTTTTCTCCACCAAATTGGAAAAATTGATTCAATTAATACTTTTGTTAAATAAAGGGCAAAAGTATTAATTGAATCATCTCTACAAGAGATTATAGTACTGTTAGTGCACTCAGTTATGTTATGGAGTGTGTTTATTCTAAGGGTCAGGCACTGTTATAGACACTGGGGAATGATTGATAAGCAACAGTTGGGGAAGATAGGAATACACAAAAAACAATGGCAAATGCAGAGAAAAAAATGATGTCTGATTTGAATGACTAGAAAGTACTCCACAGAAGGAAGATTTAAATTGGAAATGTTCCCATAGAAAAGGTGGCAGGGTGTGGGTAAGTGTGGAAAATGACTGTTCTATTAATGTGAGCTTCATAGTGTATGAACTGTAGCTTGGCATTCTAGCATATTCCTCTAATGCAGGTGAATGTTTTAGCATATTCATCAATTGTTTAACTTCTAATGTATATTTATCCATCATCTACTACAAACAAAAAATGTGAATTTTGCTTGGAATCATCTAGAATAGTTAACTAGTGTTCTAGAAATGATTCAAGACCTTATCGTTAGCCTTGCTCATCCTTATTCTTCCAATACTTGCCCAGATTTGATAGTTTCCTTTATACCTCAGTTTCCTCAGAAAGCATTGTTGGAATGCTTTGTTCAACTATTGTAACTTATTATGTAGTTTACACAAAGATGTTAAAATAAAATAGCAAAAAAAAAACTAAAAGGTTATATTAGGAGCTTATATTAGCTTATATTAGGAGCTCAAAATTAAAAAATGAGAATAATTAGGTAGACATATGGGTAACAGTTAGCTATTATGAGTATTTCTAAAATCAGTCTTTTTCATTCTGTTGCTTTTTTAGAAGATAGGAATTCTAAAAAATAACTGCAGACTTTTCAGCCTACAGAGTTTGTAAAATAACAGAAAATAGTTGTTGTTATTATATACTGATTATGCTTTATTTACATTTATATTCTCCCTGCTTTTTCAGATCAATGAATGAATCGATATGCACTGTCTTAGAGTAGTGCTACTTAAAAAATTCCTCTTACAACAAAAATTGGATTGTTGAAAGTGAATTCAATAAGTTTAGAAGAAATTAAGCATACTAACAACCCAGATTCTTCACTGGGAATTAAGACATCTTGTCAACAACACTATTGCAAATACAGTTTTATTAGTAAGTGAAATGTGCAACACGTTTTTTTGCTTTATAAACTAAGTACACAGCACTAACAAGTTTATATTTTATTTAAATTGTTTTTTAATTGAGATGTTAATTTACATACCATTGTGTGTTCTAGAGGTACATTTTGCACCTTTTCAAAGCACTTAACCACAGTGAACAAAGTGCTAATATCGGCTTTACTAAAGTTTTTTAAGTTTTTCTGTTTCAGTACTCAACAAGATTTGAAAATTTCATGCATCTTGTCAACAATTGCATTGGAATGGAATATAATTTATTAGCTCTACTTCATGCATGAGGAAAAAGAGACACAAGAATTGAGACACTCCTGTGTCTCAACCATGCTGTGTTTCCTGGACACAAAGCTAATAATTTATATAGGAATAAAAACCTTAGGTCCTGAGTAGTGCTTCCATCTTTCAAAAAAAATGGGTCAATATCGATCTCAACTTTCTCCGTGTTTGTTTTATTATTGCTATTTATTTATTTTGGTTTTGGGAGCCCCTCCCTGCTGTGCTTAGGTCTTACTCCTGAAATCAGCTCTGCGATCAGGAATCATTCCTGGTGGGCTTAGGGGGACTAAATGGGGTGCTTGGGAGTGAAACTAAGTCAGCTATATGCAAAATAAGCACCCTATCCACTGTGCAAGTCTTCTAATTTTTTTTCTTTTTTTTAATTATGCAGAAAACCTAAGAATTTTAAAGAATTTCTAGAAGATTTTGAGGACCTCTGTAACGCAAAAGTTTGGGCAGTAGTTGTTATTTTAACAGCTTTTTCTCTTTTATCGCTATGAGCTTCCTCCTTTGTGTTTGGTGTGTTGTCAGGCACAGCTGTCAGTTTTGCTTGGTCACTTGTTGTAGAGCTGATATCATGACTGTATTGACAATGTTTTTCTTGTTTGAGATGAAATCTGGGCAAGAATGCTATATTTCATCCTGAATTCACTTGAAAATAGTATGGTGTAAAACTGAGTCAAAAAATTTTTTTTGGGTGTCACTCCAGGTAGTTATCAGGAACTGTTTTTGACTCTGTGTTTGGGGTGAATGATCTAATATAATTGTTACTGGCTTTGGCATATCAAATACAACACGAGCGCTGCTAGGCTTGCCGCGGGAGGCTACTCTATAAATACCTCCAAATAAAGCCTTTATTGATGAACCGCGGCCGCGGCGCGGCTGTGATGGGCTGGTTGGCTGGGTGGGGGTTATTCTCTGACCTAATATAATGGTTTGAGGCTCTTTATGTTCCTGTCCAAGCCGATGCCCTTGGCTCTGCGCTGTGACGAACTATTGAGAATTACTGGTGCCCGCTCTAGCATAGTGATTCGGGAAGACGTGCGGGATCGGTGGGGTGAGCTTGGGAGACCATGCATGCTGGGAATTGAAGCCAGGTTTCTGGCATTAAAGCACGAGTCTGGGTCCTTTGTCCTATCTCTTTGGCCTACGATAAAATTTAACAAACATTATTTTGAAATGGAGTGTAAAAATTTTATAAATCTGATTTTAAGTGCTTGGGGAGATGGCTTGAAGGACTGAGGGGCATACATTGCATGCAGGAACCCCAGGTTGCATCCTAGCACCACATGGTTCTTTAAGTACCACCAGGAACCACCCCAGAGTACTACAATGAGCTGGAAGTCACCCCTGAGTACTACTGGGTGTGGCCACAAAGCAAAGCAATTGGATTTACTTGCCTGATTATCTTTGTCTGACATTCATCAGTAATCACTTTGCTTGCTGTATTAAGGAACAAAAGACATAAGACTTTATACAACTTTCCAGAATTTATGTTCTACTGGTGACATCAAATATCAAACCTTGAATTAGGATATAGGAAAATGATTGTATTATTTTTGCTGTATTACTTTGAGTCTTTACTTAAGTTCTGCTAAGTACATCTACAGGTCAAAGAGATTGAGTAGGGTGGAGAAATCCACTTCAAGTCTGTGAAGAAAAGATAGAAGAAGCAAAGGGGAATAAGAGATGAGCTTAGAGAGAAGAACCAGTCATAATTTTGTTCAAAATTTCACTCTTTATTTGCAATAAATTAAAGTAAGGTGGTGTTTCTTGATGACTCATAAGATAGATGTTGCATGAAAGGGTACTGGAATCAACAGGCACAAATAAGGCGGCTAAGTATGGAAAAATGATCATAGGTGGAGCATTTGTTCCACTAGTCTTTTATCTTTTACACCTGTGTTTGAATTCATCCAAACTTGCATAAATCCTTTACACAGCTGTCGAAATCGCACCTGAAAAAAAGGCTGAAATAGTCTCAGACGGGCTAACATTTCATCATTTTGAATACTTAAACCCAAACAGGCTTAAACACTTTGCCAAAACCAAGGATAACGGGCTTCCTTCCCATTGATCTTTGTTCTGTTCAAATGTTCAACTGTGTGTGCCAAAATGTACACTGCAGACTGCATTGTATAGACATCCACAGTGTTCGCTGCAGAAAAGCTCAAAAATAAAGTTTTAATGATGACAGCTCTCCTTTGATATCTCCACAGAAGAACATGCTTTGATATATGTAATTAGATAAAGAACAGTTGGATAAAAGGCTACTTGTACAGCCACTGATCTACTAAACATAATTTTTCTTTTCTTGTAAGCAGCATATTCTAAAAGTGAATGGATTTCTGGTATTATCACCAGACATTGCTTGATATCTTTTCCAACCTTCACAACTTTATCACTTTTAACTTGGAATCAATCATTACAATTTTTAAAAAATTCCAAATGTGTACATTAACACTAAAAATATGCAACAACATGGAAAACACACATCAGAAAATGAAAGTATTTCTCTCATCCCTTTTTTCCTGAACTCCCTCTTCAGAAGTACCTGAACAGTTTGATATACACCCTTCCAGATTTTCCTTATTTTTTTTAATATATTTCATTTCACCACTTAGATGATTGTTTTATTACTTGTTATTTATTTATTTGTTATTATAGCTCTGCACCTAGCACAATGTCTTTAATGTCAAAGCTTAAAATTTATGTATATTTTATATAACCACATTAATATACATCAATATATATACATACATATATAAACAGTGCAAGAGACTTGTGTTGAGATGGATCAATAAGCAAAAAGATATACAGAAGTTACTAATAATCAAAATAATCATTATTCATCTGTTGATTATGATATTGCATACATTTTCCCACTCCCATCTAAAAGCATACAAAATCTTAGATTAGCTGAGTTAAAACACATCCACATAGGGCAGGGAGATGGCTTAAAGGGCTGGAAGGCTTGCATGTGTGTTTTGCCAGCAGGAACCTCAGGTTCATGGCTTTTTTAAATTGAATTATTTTTAGTATGATTATAAATTCTATCATAACAATAATATTATTATGCCACCATCCTTTTCTTAAAATAGCACAATATAGAACAAATCTTTAAAAACTAGCCAGAATAATGGGTGAAACATTTTTTCTGAGTACGGTTTCCTCTGAGTGAGGACTAGATGCATTTAAATTGTTTAAATTAATTTCTATACTTTCACTTCTCTGTTCTCACTAGCAAAACTTGGGGCACTTGGAAAACATGTTACTGTGAAGAACTAAGTCTGAAATATTACCTTGAGGAAAATTTGGATTTTCCTCATTGATGGAAAGGAAAAAAAAATTCAAATAGGAGTTTCTGTGAGCAAAGAAATAGAAAGCAGAGTCCCTGGCTTATTTTCCTGGCCCAGTGTCTCCATGGCTTTACCAGAGTAAAGCTAGAGCCATTTTCATGACTGGTTTGATTGATGTCTCTCCACTGGGCACTCACTTGAACTCTATTCTTTTCTACAAGTGAATGGACTTCCTGTATAGTGTGCTGCTATCCTCTTGCTAGAGTGTGTAAGTCTTCCTCAAAAGAAGCTTCTTTTTAAGGGATGAGATGGATTTCCTTTAGAATGGAGAAGGAAATCCCAAAGTAAGCTTTTGCCCAAACTTCATAAATTCACTTGAAAATTGCTACAAAGTTTTGACAGTTGAGGGATTTGCCTGGTTGCCAGGCCTATAAAACCTAATTGTGAAGATAATGGAGGGAGCTCAAAGTGGTACTGGTGGAAAATTTGTAGTTCGCTCAATAGATAGAATAAAAGACAAACTTATCAAACAGAATGTATACAGTGTTGAGTAATAAGACTGCTACATGAAGAAGGAGAAAAAGGCATAGTTAGTTGGAGAGTTTAGCATGGGAACTTGAATAGAATAAATTATGAAGATGATTGTCATGATTAAATGAAGTGACCTTTATTCATGGTTTTATTGATTCTACAGCATCCAACCTACCTGCTGTAGAGCAGAGTATGCTTCATGGCTACATCTAGTGGTGTCCAGGAAAGATATGAGAAAGTCACTTCTATATGGAAGGAAAAGCTCCTAATTGGATTCAACTACTACCTTTGGAACTGTCTACCATGACCAAGATTTATGGTGATGCTGAAATTCCTCACAGTAAGAGGAAGCAAATAGAAAGCTCACAAGTAACAGGCAGGAACAATTTTTTACCCTCTACCCAGTATCTCTGATAGATTACTAGACCCTTACAGGGAACCAGCAAGCAAAGTCGAAGTTATCTGAATTTGTAGCTCAGCACATGAAGGGACTACAGCAGGTAGGCTGAATGCTGTAGAATCAATAAAATCATGAATAAAGGTCACTTCATTTAATCATGACAGTCATCTTTTTGGGGAGTCAATGCCATTGGGTTCAAAAAACACCATCTCCCATTTAAAATGGTTCTCTCCCCCACAAGTCTGAATTGTTTAGCCTTGGGGTGTCCTTTCTAGGTTTCAATAATTCCAGTCTCTTCTCTCTTTTTTTTTTTTTTTTTTGGGTCACACCCGCGATGCTCAGGGGTTACTCCTGGCTCTGCACTCAGGAATTACTCCTGGCGGTGCTCGGGGACCATATGGGATGCCGGGGGATCGAACCTGGGCCGGCATGGGCCAGCTGTGTGCAAGGCAAACACCCTACTGGCTGGGCTATCGCTCTGGCCCCTTCTCTTTCTTTTTCTGACCTTAGGTATGGCAGCTGCTTCCTATAAATGTTGCACCGTAGTATCTTAAAGTCGCCCTGTTCTTCAGATTTTTGTCAGCAATTCTTTATAATTTCTGTCTCTTTACTGAGCCCTGACTGTCACAAGGTGGAGTTTGAATAGAAGTCATGAGTTCCTGTATCACTAATGAATGGGATGAGGAACTGGGAAAATGGAAAAGAGATACATTTGAGAGACTACAGGTTGGAAGGAAGTAATAGACAAGATCCTGAGAACTGGGGAGTGAGTAAGAGATCAGCAGAATAGAAAAAGTTTCTATCCTGGTGATTGAGGAGTAATTATTATACCACAGAAAACTGAGAAATTTGGGAAAAGGAAATGAGAGCAGGTAGAAATATTTTAAAGACATTTCGATAATATGTAATGAAATTTAAGTAAAAACTAGATACTGGTTAGAGAATGAACCAAGCCTGACTGTGAGAATGAGGGCCTGTGACTTAAATCCCTGAGGTTCTAATGAGTGGATCTACATACATGAGAGTCTGAGTAACTTGTAAGTCTTCTTTGAATTTCCTGTCCCAAACAAAGAGGAATTGCTTCTTTTTCAGTTTTTTGTACAGGCTAAAGTAAAAAGAACTACAGGTCCATTACATCAACTGAAAGAAGGTATTAGTCTTTTTCTCATTCACTTAAACAAAGTTCTCCTCTGGCTGAATCAATTAAATTGGGCATCAATGAACCATACTGTCTAATTTTTCAGGGTGGAAGTTGATGAGCAAGCTACATAAATAATCACTTCACATGAGCATCAGACTATGAAGCTTGCTGCCATCAAATAAAATGCCTGACTAGTTAAGCTGACATGTATTTAATAATATACAGTTATTATTCTGCTTCATTCTAATTAGGTACAGGTGGTAAGCTGTTCTTGTAAAAAACTGTAATTCATATTGATGAAAGTCAAATCAACATTTTTTGCTTTCTCTTTTGCTCTCTTGGTTTTCTAAAATGGATGTATAATTATTCATTGGCATCACATACCATTAATTAAAATCCATTTATCAACTATTATTGGGCTTTAATTATATTCCAAGTATTATGCTGGACTCTGGGGTATATAAATTTGAAGATTTGATCTTCAAATTTTTTTATTTGCACTCTAGATTGTGACTCATACAGATTTTGCAGTGATTCACACATGGTCAGGCAAATGGTTCTGTGTTCTGTCCTTTGTGTTGTCCACGATTAATCATATGACTGGCTCAGAAGCCTTTTCTTTTATAGACAGCCTCAGTAATCCCCTGTCTGCCTTCTTCCTGCCCTTTTTCAGGAACTGAAGGGTTTTCAGTCAGCATTTCTCTCTAAGTTTCAGATATGGTTAAGGTCTCAACACCTACCTAATGACATTAGAATATCATCTTCAGAGAAATCAAATAGGTGATGGAATGGATTGCCTGGAAAGAGAGGAAACAGGAAATACAAGATGAAGAGGCTTTCCTTTTGTAGAAACAGCAGCCTTTTGAAAGGGTATGGTAAAGGTTAGGAGGAAAAAAAGAGCCTGTGCCTTTTTCCTAGGCTAGGAAAGTAGGAGGAATGAATGATCTGGCTAGCGAAGAGGCAGCATGAGGAGGCTTATTTCCAACTCGAGGGAAATGCTTCGGTCAACAATCTAGGGGATGGAGTCCAAGTAATAGATGCTGGTGTACTGTCTTGCCCATGTTCTTGAGTAGTAAACCAGTAAACCAGTCTCCAAATAAATCAGAGTGGTTTAAATGATGTTTCTGTAACAGACACTACTGAGCTTCCTAGGTGGACTAACACACTAAAAATTAAATTCTCTTTTATTTTATACAGCCATCATGGACTAGTAGGAAACTTTCTGCATGCTATCCTCAATTAACATGCATGCCAATAAAGTCTTTAATATGTGGGAAAGTCAACTATTTCTAAGCAAAGGAGAAGGAAAGGGAAGACAAATCTGACTGTTAATGGTTCTACCCAGAAATCCTGTAAATCACTTCATTTAAATGTCTTTGGAAGATCACATGACCATGTTTTTCTTCAAGCAATAGAAAAGCTAGAAAGAGGAGAACTAAAAACATTCTGTGTCCAATGTCAACAATATGTGAATAAGTTAATGATGATTCTTGAGAATTATATGGGTAGGATTTCGGACATTTCCAGGGTTACTGGGGTGAGAATACTCCACAATGCTAGAAATTTTTTTTGTTAATTATTGACTTGAAATTGCTTCAATGACACATAAAATATTGCATGCTATTTAAAAAGCTTTTTTTTCAGGCCAGAGAGATAGTACAGGGTTTAAGGTGCTTGCTTTGCATACAGTTGACACCAGTTCAGTCACAAGCATGGCATATGGTTCTCTGAGTACTTCCAGGAGTGATTGCTGGGTACGAGTAAACCCTGAGCACTTCTGGGTATGGGTCCATTAAAAAAAACAAAAAAGAAAAAAGTGTTTAGAATTCTAATAATCTAATAAAATCCTTTCCTATCACATTACAAATTTGATCCCTTATGTTTTTATAGCTGGGAAGGACTTTAAAGGTCAAGAAAGGAGAGATGGTGTAACACACACTGGGAAGCTAGACACATGCATCGTCTGGTTCAACTCTTCACAACTCAAGATAGTTGAGTAGTTAAAGATGTAGACTCTGGGGCCAGACTGCCTGGAATTGAGTTCTGTCTATACAGTTTAGCATATTGGTAGCTTTGGGCCTCAGTGTCCTCATCCATAAAAATGGAGATAATAAGTATCTATCTCAAAGGCTTGCTAATTGAACAAAGTGCTAGGATCATTGACTAGCAAAAAGACAAGCTCTCTTTATAAGCACTTGTTAAATAAGATAAAGGCGATAAAGTAGCCACATTTACAGAGAGGAAACAAGGCATCATAGAAATTAAATAACATGCTTGGGAAGGGACAGAACCAATATTTGCCCCACTTCTCTCCAAAGCATAGGTAATTTCCTTTGCACTGCACTGGGTGCTAGATAACAACATCAAAAGGAGCAAAGAACATGGAATTGAGAGACATGAAAGACAAAATTTTCTAGCTTCTCAACATTGCTTAGACTTCTGTCGGAAGATCTTATGGTTTGAGTGGCTCTTCACTAGGAACTTGACAGTAAGAGAATTTCTTTTTCTCCATAAGACAGATATATTCATGGGGAAAGATACTGCCTCTGACACTTTTTGTTATGTTTTGTCTTGGGGCCATCCCCGGCTGTGCTTAGGGGCTTACTCCTTAATATGTCTTCTGGGATCATTCCTGGCAGACCCGGGGGGCCATATGGAGTGCTGAGGATAAAATCTGGAGTTGACTGTGCGCAAGGCAAGTGCCTTACCTACTGTACAATCTCTTCAGTCCCAACTCTGACATATTTTCTTTAATGTTTCAGTGATCTGTTACGGATTCAGTGCCATGGAACATGTATCAGCCATTGTTCAACTCTTGAGGATTTTATAATCTTATGTGAATAAGTTTAGTTATTTCTAATATAAGGTGTGTGGTTGACATATTGGTGACATATTTTTCCTTAAAAGAGTAGCCTTGTGAACATCAACATGAGCAGGACAGTTGAGAGGAAGATAAATTCAATATGGTCCAAGTGTTAGGGATAGAAAAAAAATGAATGAATGGCAGTCAACAGAGCCTGGCAAGCTACCCGTGTCATCTTTGATATTAATAATAATTATAGTCCTCATTCCTATGACCTGATGGAATGGTTTGAGGCTCTTTATGTTCCTGGAGTGGGCTGATGCCCTTGGGCTATCTCATATGTGACAGGATGTATTTAGAAGTTACTGGTGCCCGCTTGAGCAAATTGATGATATAGGGGGAAGACAGTGACAGTAACAGTGGATGGCAGTAATGAATATCCTTCTTATGAGTACTGCAGAAGTCAAGAGATAAAGAGTTTGAATTGTCTTTTTTTCCTTTTTTTAGTTTTAATTCTTAACTTGTTTTGCATACCCCAGCTGCTTATAGGTGGAACCACTGAACAGTACTTAAAGAGAGAGACTGTGAAATCAGTAAGTCAGAATTTTAATTCAAACTTTATCACTTACTGGTTTGTAAATGTTCTCACATAAACAGGGAGTGTTTGGGAGATTATAGTTGCCTCCCAATAGTTTTCCCATGTCTTCTTCTTTGTGAAAGATGTGCTTTGGGTACTATTAACCTCATCTCTGGCTTCAAGAAATAAGTGTGTTTTATTTTATTTTTTTTTAATTTTGTTTTGGAGATCACATCTAGAAGTGCTCAACACCTGCTCTTGGCTTTGCATTCAGGGATCATTCCTGGCAGTGCATTAGGGACCATATTAAGTGCTAGGAAGTAAAAATGTGTGTGTGTGTGTGTGTGTGTGTGTGTGTGTTCCAGGTGTGTTTAATTAGTCTTAACTACTGTACTCTTTTCCCCAGTCCCGAAGATGTTGTGGAAACTCATGTTTCCACATGAGTATATATTCAATAAGAAACAGTATAAAGATTCATTTTTGTTCATTAGTAGTAGAATGATATTCTCTTCTTGAATGTGGATAAGGAAACATATAGGTATAAATATTACTAGAAACATTATGGTTGTAAGGGATAAATCTTGTAAGTCATGAAAAACGGAAGTGAAGGAACTTCAGAAAAATGGACACAGAGCACTGAGCAAGCCATGCCTGAATCTCACACCACTGGTGGACTTTTCAGTTTATAGGCAATAAATCATCTTTACTTGCTAAGCCAGGGTGAGTTGAATTATTTGCCATTTAATCCAATTTGTATGGTTTTTTAATAGGGTAGTTGGATGTGAGAAATTCACTTTGCAGAATAGATGGTGAGGTGCTAAGACAGCATCTATCATAGCAATACAATTTTAGTTGCATAATGGGGAAGAGAAGTGAGTTAAGCCCTAGGGATAGGGTGGTGGTAAATTTTGGTGCGGAGAATAGAAATTAAGAATAGAAACATCACTTAAAACTTCTATTTCATCAATCTCTTAGGCTAATTACTAATTAGTTTACTATATAATTCATAACCATAGCTATTAATTATGTAAGAAAATAAGGTTTATAAATATGCAGTCTTATATATTCTATAATTTAAAGCCATGAATCAGAAGAAGGTACATGATTTGTGTGTCATGGCAGAAGGCTCCAAGTCTTCAAGGTATTGTAGAATGGAATGCAGCAGAGATCTTAAATCTTTGTCAGCAATTGGATAAATAAGAAAGTATATATATATATTTTTTTTTTCATTTCTTTTTAAGGAAAAAAAATCAATTGTAATCCTAAAGGTTTTCTATCCTGGTCCCTTTCTGAGATTCGAATAACTCTAGTGAGCATAGTTTTCATCTGTGCTGGAATGTGGGGGGCTAAAATCTGCTTTTCTGAAGCATGTGGGTGAGAGACTGCTCTGAGCCCATGTGGGAACATCAGGGATTAGAGCCAGAGGAGGGCGTGTTATTGACAGCCCTGCAGAAACAGGGAGAGACGAGGGGGTGTGGAGAGATAATGAGCTCTGTTTCTGACATGTTTAGTTTTAAGAGGTGGTGGGACACCCAAGTAGAGATATTCTGTAGACAGAAAGAAATATGGGACTGAAGAAAGGGTGAGAGGTCAAGGCTGGGGCTGGAGATTTGAGAGTCATCTGCATTCAGGTGGTAATTAAAGCCATCTGACCAGGGAGCTTCCAAGAGGAGTGTGCTATGAAGGATTAAAGCCCAGGGCCCCAAACAGCCTTACCAAAGGAAAGAAGGAAGTGAAAACTGGAGAAGCAGGAAAGAAATGATGAGGGAGGAAGATACCTATAGAAAGTAGTTCTTAGACCCTAGAACACAGATGAGACAGAAGAAAACACATTAAAAAGGCTCATAAAAGTCAAGAAAACTGTAAGGAATGATTAGACAACTGTATGTTTTCTTTCTTTCTTTTTTTTTTTTTTTGCTTCAGAAGGAAGCAGATGTCATTTACCTCAATGAACCAAAGAGTTATTGGAATAAGATGAATGATTTCACAGGAAGCTTATTTCTCCATGATTTTTTGTTTACTTAGAAAACTGTATTTATCAATTTGGGGGAATTTGTGAAGCTCATCAGTACTCGGCATAGAAAAAGAAGTTCCGATTCATTAAAATGCCATATTATAGTATAAAGATTGTTATCATAACTTGACGAGGTTTCTTTTTTGAAGGCAGTTTTGGAAATTACAGTTAAGTAGACATGACAAAAGAACATGGCTCATGGGGATAAACATTAGCTAAGAAATTGAGCATTAAGAAAATGTACACTGACAAATACTATCTGAGAGTAAATGTCCAATGACATCATCCAGACCAATGGCCTTGCTGAAATTTATTGAGAAAATGGAATGATAGAAAAGACTATGGGGTTCTTATGGGATGGAAAATATAATCTTAAATACTATTTTTTCATTTTCACCATGACATAAGTCAATAGGGAGCCACATTTTATACCCTGATATATCTTAATAATGCCAGGATAATCTGATGATTCACTAAAATCATAGTCTGGAAGGATTTCATAGTCACGAAGAGCTATGAATTATGTCTCTCTAATAGTTTGGCCAATTCCTTTAGGCAAGATGTACATTAATAATGGAATGTCGATAAGATCATTTCCTCAGGTTCTCCAGTTGGTGTGTTGACTAAGGTGGTGTAGGGGTGGCTAAAATGACAGCAATTACACCTCTTACCCAGCCATTAAAGCAGAATATAACATGCTGGATCAGAACTTTTGCCCTGCTAAGTTTAGTATTTAACTCCCAAATGCTAATAAAGTGTTTGCATTTAATATCTAATAACTATTCCTTAGGAAAAATGCATCTATATTTTCATAGTGACGCTAAGTGGATAGGTGAGGTAGAACATGGGTACTTAAGTAAAGGTTGGGTTTGGACCAAGGACAAATGGCTTCCTTACACATTAAAAGTATATACTTTTGCTCTGATGCATGAATTTTTTTCCTCTAATGTTTTAATTTATGATTTAATATAGCGTTGATTTTTCCAGGCCTTTAAAAAATTACATTAATTAGATTTGATTGAATCATTACAAAATCTAGAAAACCTCATAGAGGCAAGTGATAAAGGACAAAAGGAAACCAGCGAAAATAAAGAAGAATGGGTTGGAAAGTGATATTGGTTAGAAGGTGAGGGGTGAAAGAGAAAAGAATGTCTACCACAGTTGAAGGTCACAGTAATCTTTATTGTATCTCAGTAAGAACAGAGAAAGCAAACATTATTGATCTAATATTTACTAAGTTTTTTTTTCATGACTCAGAGCTGTGTTAACTCGTGTAATTCTTTTTGGGGTCACTTAATGTTGAACTCAGGGCCTACTTCTGGCTCTGTGCTCAGAAGTGGTCTCTGGAGATGCCTGGGTGACCACATGCAATGTGAGAGTTATAACTGGATCTGCCACATGAGAGGAAAGCATTTAACTTTCTGTATTATCTCTCTGGCCCTAATTCACATAATTTTATTGTGACTGTAATTTTTATAGTGTATATTATCATTCTGTTTGTTTAGTAACTTTCTGGAGACAGTGGCAACATCAGCATCTAAATCAATTCCTTTTCCCTTTTTCTCCTCCCTCCTTTCCAATATGTTAATATACTTTATTCCGTTTTCTGTGTTTTGCTCCTTTAGTGAGAGCTTATAGGACAACACTTGAATTTCCACATACATCTTATCTGTAGCAGATATCTACTTGCATACAGCTGGAACTCTTTCAGTGGTATCTTACTCAACTGGCAAAGTTAAATGCAAGGCATGCAGGTGGTGGTAGAGTGTTCTAGAGAAACACAGACATCCTTGATGACTCTAAGACACATACTAGCTGTTCCCATGTCAGTATGTAGAAAATGCTCTTATACCTGACAGTCTGAGTTCATATGTCAGGCAGCAACTTATGATTGAACTCGAGGTCTTGGGTGAAGGTTTAGAGTAGCAATCAGTCAGACTTTGGGGGGAAAATGACACCATATTATAGCTTCACCATTAGATCAGTATGGGAGTTGGAATTGGAGAGGGTTAGTTGGGTCTGGCGCTTACTCATGGCTTATGGGATCATCTCGGTGACAGAAAAGGAATTAGGGATCGAGTACATAATACAGAAACTGAAGCATGCGTGTGGCTGCTTTAGTGGATGCAGAAAATGGAAATATATTGAAGAATACAAGGTTATGGGAGTCAGGGAATGAATGAGTCAAAATTCCCATGGGAGAGGAGGAATCAACTATAAAGCAAATTAAATGGAATTGAGAAAACAGGGAGACCCATGATTTTTTGGCTTCAAGAAGAAAAGGCCAGGTGTTGTCTGTTCTGTGATAGGTTTCTGAGAGTTTGGAACAGAAACTGAGAAATATTATATTACTAGTAGCTTGCAGAGCTTGGGTTTGGATGCAGCCTAGTACCTACAGTCTCAATCATCCTTCTATTTGTCTTTCAAAAGAAACATCTATTTAAAAAATAAAATCTCATTCATCTTATAAGTAGCTTAATGTCAAACTTTTTAAATATACTAAAATCATCAAAGAAAGAACACTCTTGTTTTACTTTATCTGCCTTCGGGAACCAAAGGAATTTTTTAGACTGATTGAAGTGAATCCAATGAGATGATGTCAGCTATGGGTAAGGGTCATATAATATCCTGGCACAGAGCAAATACAGAGATTTTTCAGCACGAAGACTGTAGCTATGGGTTCTCGGACTTTGTAGGCCAGGAAGTAACTTTGGAACAGGTTGGCCAGAAATGAGGTTTTCATTAGAATTCCCAGAATTAAGAAACATTTCCTTGGAAAACCTCTTCCTATTGAATGAGTAGTGTCAGAGAAAATGATACTTTGGAGGATTCATTTTGGCTTCTGTTTAATTTGGAAATATTAACCAGACCAAAGGTGAAATTTTCGTTGTCTACTCACCAATCTTGTGAATTCTATTAGTGAGAATATATTAAGAATTTTCAGCCAGAAAAGCAACATAAGAGAATATTGCTAGCTGACATAGAAATAGGATAACCTTTCTATCCTCTGGCTTCCCAGACTCTGCACCTGTTTTTTTCATACTTGCTGGAGATGTGCAGTGTCTTCTGACTGGGCTTCCACTGTTCTGCTACCTGCCTCCATGCATTCAGAATCCTGACGTGTCAATCCAATGCTATTGCAATTCAGCAAAGTACCTCTTGCCTTTCTGAGATGTGTAGGTCATTTCAAGGTTTCAGGCATATTTTTAGCTGTGTGCATGTTCAAGGTGACATTGAATATTTCATTTTATTCCACTTACAAATGTATCTGATTATTTTTAATCTTTCATTGGGCACCGTATTATTTTCTGGCTATCTCCTGTTGGTTTGCAAACTACCTTTTTCTATATTATTGCCACTGTGGTGCTGGATTCCCATATTAGATGTCTTAGCTTACCATGACATAGTTTTGAATTAAATTTTTTTGAGTCACCATAAATTACAAAGGAATTCATGATTGGGTTTCAGGCATACAGTGTTCCAACACTAATCCCTTCCAATTCCTTCACCAATACTCCTCGTCTCCTTCCTGCATCTGTAGCAAGCACTATTTTTCTTTTCTGTTAGGCTCTGCATTTTACAACACTGTTGCTAATAGGGCATCATGTATAACACATTAGTGTTCCCTTCCTGTCCTATCCCTGCATCCCTCTTCACTACCACTGATAGAAATATTCTTACTGAAAAATTTTTTCTGACGTTTTTATTGAAATAAATTTTTTTAAAGAAAATGGTTTTCTTAATCTTTTTTTTAATTTTGAGATACTGCTTTAGCTTTATCTGCTTTTATTTTGAGATAAAATAGCTTTACTTAAGGAAATTTACTTAGAGAAGTACGAGGGGAAAAAAGAGAGGCAGAGAGACAGAGAGGCGCACATGTTCAAAAACAACATGGGCTTCTCTAGCAGGGAAAAAGCCTCTATCTGTTTATACACTTCTCCCCTTCAGGAAAAAATATTGTGAAGCATAGAAATTTAGAATTGGTACATATCTCTGGAAATAGAATTTTTCTACAATTTCTCTTCATATGAAAGAATTGCAGTTTTGATCATTGGATGGAGGAAATGTTTGATTTATTTCATGGATCACTTGACAGATTTGATGGCATTTGTGATCATCTAGATAATGGTACAGCGGGGTGCTAGAACTCATTACTGTATCTCTAGTGAAGGACTTTTCCTTTGGGCTCCTCTCTAAGAGTGGGCACTACCATTTATTGTGTTGCTTTCCCCCACCACATAGAGGTACAAGGGTGTTTTTAATCTTCAGCCTCTGAGTATATTGAGTGTGTGGGTATGTGCATACACTGCCTGTGTGTGTGCATGTGTGCATGCTCTGAGTGTGTGGAGGTTGCTTGGGGACAAGAGTATCAATACCCCCATTGCCATTCATGTTCTTTTGTTCATTCTCCCCACCCACCCCAGAAAAAAAATTGCACCAGAAATAACAAACATTAACAATTATAGGTGTTCCATCCAGTCTAGCAAATTTTCCTGGAATTTAGAGGCTTAATTCATCCAGTGTCAGTTTCACGTTGCTTTAAAGTGTAGGTAAGAAAATGAAAATGTGGCCTCAGAAATAGCCTAATGGTGAGGGATCTGTGTTTTACATGCTCCAGGACACAAGCTCGGACCCAGTACCACATGGACCCCAAGCTTTGCAGGCCCCTTATGGTGGGCTCTTAATACCTCTGGGTGGTCCTCAGGACCACAGGACTCAAGCAGACCCCCATTTTCTGCCCTGAACATTGAATAATCTGGCCTGGTTGACTGCGTATCACTGGGAGTGATCATGTGTGCTAAGGAGGCTTGCTTCCCTCCCTTTGAAAAAAAAATTAGACATTAGAATTCTGGAATTATTTACTTAAATGTAAAATAGGACCAAAATTTTGAACATTAACTTATTAATCAATTTTCACTGTTTTGGTGCTCCCAGCAATGTTATCTATTTTGTTTCAAGTAGTGGATCTATGGATATGCCGTGTAATACTTTTTATCTTTCAGGGTATCACAAACCCTTAAAACAAAGCAATTTTAAATGAAATAGTCAGTCCTCACCCTCTTCTCCCTTCCCCCACCCCCATAGCACCATGCAAATGGGGCGCTCTCAATACATAGATAACGATTTGACTCACAAGCCAAATCCCAGATATTTTCTTATATAAATGCGTCTACTTAGTCCTCCTCCTCTAGTTATTGTTCAGATAAAATTTAACTGTGAGGTTAGGGAATCAGGAAGTCATTAATTTATCGTAGGCATTTAATGCAGTCCTTTGAAGAGCATTTGCTTTCGACTCCTTAAGATTATATTTATTGCAGTGGTGCTTCCCTTCTATGTTTAAACATGAAAGTGAACGTATTGTTGAACAGTAAACACAAAGGGATGACTTTGTGACAGAAGTATGTAAAGTATCTTGTAATTCAGTAGGAGAATCAAAGTCTGCTCAGTTCTTTGCATTCTCAGGGATTCAGAAAGGATTAAGGTAACAATAGCTAGAACCTATGCAAGAGAGTAACTGAAGGATAGCATTTCTTGAACCTCAGAAACCTGGGTGAAAGGAATTGGGCAATTAAGGTCTTTAGGAAGTCTAATGGGGTCATTTGTGAATGCCATCTTCATGGAACTTGGCAAACTGTCATCTCAGAGATCAAGGGAGGTCACTGGCTTAAGAGTTGGGGAATGAAAGTGGAGTGACTGTTTCCTGTAAAGTATGTTTAAAGACTCTTAACTCTTGTCTGACAGTAGCTACTTTTTTTTTTCCTTTCAAATATCAGGTTGCTAAGGACATGATGCCTCTGGAAAGTGAGTGCTCTGGTTTTCTGCCTAAGTTATAGCCTATCCAAAAAGCCCATATTCCGATTTTTTTTCCTCTATATCTAACCAGCCACCATTATATATAGCTAATTTAGTTTAGCCAACTGCAAAATATTTATAAAATGCAAATGATGAGTAGCTGTGAAGATATGTGTTCGAGACCAAAAGAACATCTCTAGCAGTTAAAATCCTCAAATACATTCATACCCTTACCAATTTATTAAAAGTCTTATGAGAAGATTTTCTACTACTGTGGGTAGGCATAAAAATTTGAAAGGGGGAAAAGTGGAATTATATTATTCAACTCAAGAGTACTGGACAGTTTATTTTATGTATTTATTTTTGGTTTTGAGGCCAGTCATGGCAATGCTCAGGAATTCCTGGCTATGCACTTAGGAATTATACCTGGCAGTGCTTGGGGGACCATATGGGGTGACAGGGATTGAACCAGGGTCTGTCATGTACAAGGCAAGTGCCCTATCTGCTATAGTATCTCTCAAGACCAGTATTGTACATTTTAAGTGGAGCTGTTTCAAAAGATGATGACAAGGACCTGGAAAAAAGTCATTTGAAGAGAGGTAGAATTAGGTTGGAGGAAAGAATCTGAAACAAAACTTGAGTTATATATAGATATCTAAAGGAATGTTTAATAGAATACTTCTTTGTCTTTGATACAAAACCAATGAATTGAAGTTATAGGGAAAAATTCATTTTACCTGGGTTAGGTCTTAACTTTTTTTTTGCCTTTGTCTGGCCATACCTGGCTGTGTTCAGGGCTTAGTCCTGGCTTTGTGCTAAATGATCACTACTGACAGGGCTCAGGGAAATAGGGATTGAACCCAGGTTGGTTGAATGCAAGGCAAATGCACTAACTCACTTACGATCTCTCTGATCCCCAAGTGTCTTTATAATAAGTAGTATGCGAGGATGCTTACTGCCACTGAAGTTTTCTTATCAAGTAGAAGTGTGTCGATAATAGTTTTTAAAATGTTTGAAATAGAGTTTTTTGGGTCTTTGGTACCTCAATACTTAGGTTTTTTTGAGGAGTGTCCATCCACATTGTTTTCCAGAAAGTTCTATTTATAGAAAATCTGGGGGAAATAAAGCCAAAATATTGATCACCCAAGTTATCAAGAACAGATGACTAGGTAAAGAAATCATGGAATACTATTTGACTATAGCAAAAGCGAAATAATGCATTTTGCTAAGTGGATGGATCCTGAATGAAGCTAGTCAGAAGGAAACGAAAAGATAAAGAATGATCTTCCTCAGATATGGAAAGTGAAGACATAATAAAGGAATAATAAATGGCCCAAAACAACATATTATGAGAATTGGTCTACATAAATGAGCTTATCAAGGATGGGAAGATTGTGCTTGTGAGGTAGGGACCCTGAGACAACAGTGGAGAGTACTGAATGCTTTGGTGTAGGGTGTGGCATTTGAACACTGTAGATATGGAACCCTAACATGAACAGTATCGTAAATCATGGTGGCTGAAAAGAGAGAGAGTGTGTAAAGTTATAATAAAATAGAATAAAAAATGTGGATAGCAAATAGTGGGAGGGACCCTAAGACAAAAGGGAAGCACAATCTGGTGGAGGGTTGGAATGTCGTGGTGCATGAAATCTGTCATGAGCAGTATTTTAATTCATGGTGTTTTGATAAAAAGGTGTTTGATCAAGGTATATGGTGATGGGAAGACAGTTAAATTTATCATGAAGGAGGCTGCCTGGTCTTTGTTGCAGCCTGAGGTGAAGTGATAGGCAGTCTCCAAGGAAGTGGGAAGGAAGAGGAAACTTAGATATTTTTATGAAACATTAATATGTCTCATGAAATCACTAACACAGGAATAAATGAAGGAGAAGAAGGTATCCAACAACCTCAAGATCATAATCCGGGTGACTGGGATATTATCCACAACAAATTCAGGAAAGCCTCAGGAGGAAGACACATCATGGGCATTTTTAAAAGTTGAAATATAATTGACTTCAACATTATATTACTCTCTGGCACAGAATGAAATGATTTGATATTCATATGTATTGTGAAATCACAATAAGTGTAGTTAATGACTAGCATCAATCATAGTTACAAAACTATTTTTCTTTGTTGAGAACTTTTAAGATTTTTTTTCTCTTAGAGACTTTCAAATATGCTGTATAGTATTGTTAACTATAGTCACCCTTTATTCATTTTTTTCTAGAAGACTGTACCTTTTGAAGTCTCCTTAACTGTTTCAATCATCCCCAGCCTCTAACAACCACCGTTATGTTCTCTGTATCTATACAGGTGTTGTTGCTTTTTGGCTTTGGCATATAGGAGAGATCATATAGTATTTATCTTTACTTGGCAAAGTTTCTTTTTTAATGATTAAATAATATTTTATCCAGCATAATTTATTGTTTTTACATATAGGCAATGCACTGTCTTTTTTTGTCTTTATCCAGTCATTCATTGATGCTTACTTAGGGCGCCCATGTATTGGCTTTTGTAAACAGTACATGAGAGAGCAGTCAACTTTTTAGTTAGTATTTTAATTTTCTCCAGTAAATATCTAGAGGACTAAGTACTAAAATCTTACAGCATTTCTAATTTTGGTATTTATTTATTGTTTTTCAAAGAGGCAACACAAATTATATTACTGCCTACAGTTCATGATTCTTTTCTAGCACTTTCTTGCTGTTGCTTGTTATTTCTTATATTTTTGTTCTTGATGTTTTGCTTTCTGGGATCATTCCTGGCAATGCTAGGTTGACAGAGCAGTGTCAGGAATCAGATCTCTGGTCTCAGACATACAAGTCAAGTGCTTTACCACTGATCCACATACTTGGTTCATTTATATCATTTTGGTACTAAGAATCATTATACAACAAGCATGAAGCAATATTTCATTATTGTACACTGTAGTTTTTTTTTTTCTTTTCTGGGTCACATCCAGCAATGCTCAGGGTTACTCCTGGTTTTGCACTCAGGGATTACTCCTGGAGGTGCTCAGGGGACCATGGGATGCCGGGGATGGAACCTGGGTCAGCCACATGCAAGGAAAACACTCTACCCACTGGACTATCACTCTGACCCCACTGTTGTGTTTTTGAGGGAGGTGAGAAAATAATGATGTTTGCATGAGTGAGTTTATTTATAGATATGCTGATAAGATTATTGACAATTGCTCAAGTGAAAAAGACCTGGCAGTCAGAGGAAGACTCGGACCAGCTCAGGTGTAGCTGCAGGCACGTGCGGTTCAGCACCAGTGCTGGAAGCTTCTGCAAGAGCGTTGGAGACAGGACAGAGACGAGAGCCCGTGTGATCTATAGTAAAGGATAACTAGGGACTTTAGGTAGAGGAGTTTTCTGTATCTCTGTGGTGCAGGTGGAGGGGCTGGATTCTCTTCCTCTTCAATACATCTGAAGAATCATTACTGTTACACTGACTAATAATTATTGCTTTTTCACTAGTAATCACAAGTAATTCGTGAAGTAAAACGTTATCTTTGGAGGACATCTTAACCTGAAAGGCATCTAGCCACAAATTCTTCCATTGTACCATCTGCTTTATTGCTGAAGAGAAGTGCCATCCATCTTCTCTACTATCTTTCAGCTTCTCCAAAGTAAAGAATTGACAGGTTTAGAGAGGGTAGACTTTGGTTTTGGCTGTTTCTAACTAGGAAAAATTCAAGTACATTATTTTTCAAGTGACTGAAAAATGGTGACAGTGTATGAAGGCTATGATATACAGATATTGATTCAGTCCCAGTTCCCATGACACATGGCAATTGCTCTGCCAAAAGGGCTTTGAAGACTGAAACAAATATATAATAAAAACCACAAACTGCTTCTTTATTAAACTTACCAGTGGTATGCCCAGCCTGTTCTTTCCATGTTCACAGAGCTTGCATTCTCAGGGTTAGAGCGAAAGTGTTGACCAAGTGTTGAGCAATTGAAAGCTATTGTTTATAGAATATTTTTACCTTGGGGACCGAAAACTCCTTTTCGTGTTTCTGAATAATCACCAGGTGATTAAGAAAGTTAAACACATACCAATGAGTTGATTTCCTTGTCAGCCAAGCAGACATGGGCCATGCTGGTGGGTAATGATGGATTTAGAACAACAGGCACTTCCCTGCCAATTTAGTCAAAATGGTCATTTCCAAAAGCTCCTGTTCTATCCACAGAGAATATAAACATTGAGTTTGTGGTGGCAAGGTTTCTCAAAAGCCTACTTCAGTTACTCAAAATATTTATGAATGTGTATTGCCAGCTCTGAGTTTGTTTTGAAATATGACTCTTATAAGTTATTGTAAACAGAAGTCTTTGGTTTAAGCATCATGCACGTTCAGGTTATTGTAAACTGAACTGGAACTGTTTAAAAAATAATTTAATGTTTATAGCACAGGTACTTTTGTTTCATCGCTGAACCCATTTACAGTTCTATAGGAAGAAGAGAAGGAACAATTATAAGCCTTTGGGGCCCAGTCACCTGATCATTATGTTTTTAGAAAGTTGTAATTGCTAAAATTTCTGTGGACCAGTTAGAGGTCAAGTGAAAAGCATTTGGGGAGGTTGGCTAGTCAGTCCTCCTTGAGTCACACACAAGTATGAACTCAGAGGTGAGCCCCCAATGGTGTTTTTGATTTGAGCACTGAACTCTAATATTAGCAAGGGGTCTTCTTTTTGTAAATGGAGAATGAGTTAAGGCTCTATATTTTGTTGTTCAGTAAATGCTGTTAGGAGTAGCAGAAGGTTACCCTTTTCCCATCACCTTAATTCCAGAGACATTCACAGATCTGACATTAGGCTGTTGGCTACTCGTCATGAGACTTCTCTGTCAGAGTGAATTCAGCTGATGAACTATGAACACGCTTACAGTCAGATAATAGATGAAAGAGTCCCAAGATAAACGAGGTGCTTATAGAAAACCTGGCCAAGTTGTTTAAAAGAGGATGGCAAAGGCCGTTAATTCTCGTCAGGCAGTTTCAAAAGGCAGTGGGCACTTGACTTCTTACTTATAGAGCACATTATCTTACCTTTTGTAAGAGGGGGCCTCCAATGCATGTTGAAAGGGAGAGCATGCCTTTTGAAACTGACACCAAACACAACGTTCTCCCGAAGGCAGAAAGAGAACTGCTTTCCCGTCCAATGATGATAAAGGACTTTGGAGCCACCCTTCCAGGTTAGCATAGAGAACAATTATATCTTACCAAACACTCTTGCTTTTTCGCACTCTGATCCTCTTTCTTTCCCACTGAGAAAGCTAAAAATGACATCTGTGAAAGATATTACTATGAGCACTGGTAATCTCCACAGAAGCTGAACATTTGTAGACAGGACTAATCACCATGCCTGGCAATCTCTTATTTCTATCTTTACACCTTAGAATGTGGGTTTCAAAATTTGCCTTAAAACATATGTTGTTTTAAGGCATATTTTGAAACACACTACACGCATTGCCTCCCCACAACCCCAAAGGAAATATCCACTATAGCTCCATTTACAAAAGTAGGTTGTATGGTCAGTGGATCAATGGATCAAGGGGCAGATCTAGGTTCAACCCATTCACCACATTTGGTGCTTTAAACATTACCACTGGTGGTAGTTCCTGAGCCAGGAGTAAACCCTGAGCACTACTGGTTATGGCCCCAACATACATTCCCCTTAAAAGTAAGCCTTATTTGTGGCTGCATCTGTTAGTATGACATATGGAAATCATCACACATTTTTATAACAGCTTAACATTAAAAAAGTGTGACCTTTGGATTAGATTTAGCTCTGACTTCTTACCTGTAAATTTGATTAAAGTTTGACAAAGGAAAGACTTCATAGCTCTTTTTTATTTTTTTACCGCCTGATAACTTTAAAGTTCAGGCAAAGGGAGTCAGAATTAAGCCTGAGTGACTATAAAACAAATATAGGAAAACATGATCATTCTTCAAAAAGGTTACCAGGAAGATATAGACTTCCTAGATAATCAATAATAATTCATAGGAGAGGTTTTCTTGTCTACTTCTCTGCCCTATCCTGTATCAATGTTATTTTTTTTGAGAGTTACACTGTGCAATGCTCAGGGGTTACTCCTGGCTCTTCGCTCAGAAATTACTGCTGGCAGTGCTCAGGGACCATATGGGATGCCAGGGATCGAACCCAGGTTGGCTGCATGCAAGGTAAATGCCCTGCCCTCTGTGCTATTGCTCTGGGCCTGGTATCACTGTTATTTATGCCTTTGTTTAGTGAATATTTGCTAGGTGATTTATGCATGCAGATGTTGGATTTCATGCTGTATTTTCAACAAAGACTTGGGAATGGACTCTGAGTAGTTATGTTGTCTAGAGGTGAGTAAAGATGCTTCCTACAGTCTACACTATAATCTCGAAGCTCTCAGTCTCTGAATAAAGGTTATGTCAGTTCAGGGTTTGAGGAGACAGGAGGGCACGCTACATGAGGGAGCATTTGTACCTTACCAGGTACAAGAGCAAGTTGGTTATGAATTGGGTGAGAAGCAAAGAGATTGCAAAGATGTTGAGAAAGGGGTGCAAAAGAAAATGAGTAATCAGGGAAATAAATGCAAGTTACTGTGGTGCAAGAATGCAAGTTACTGCTGTGCAAGAAAGGGGTAACAGAAAAGTTAATGCAAAAGACAAAAAGCTAGTGACAGTCTCGAATGTCCTTTTGAGGTGCATAGTCAGACCATGACACAACTGCATGAAACCTTCAAGAGGCTTCCCACATCACTCAAAGAGCGGAAACCTAAAAGGCTCTACACAGTTGGCTCCCTGCCACCTCTCTGATATCTTACCCCTTCCCAGCAGTTATCAACTCTTTGTCATTCAGCCCACAGAGGCTCTTCCTTCACTTTGGGACCACACTCCACTAGGCCTGACTCATTTTCTCACCTTCTTCAGGACTTGGTTCAAAGGCCACCTCCCTAGGTTTTTCCTCAACATTTTGTTGAAAATTGCTGTCTTGTTTGCCCTCAACCTTTCCCTCCATTTCCTTTATCTGCGTTTATTCCACTAGTATTCAGACTTTCTATGTATTTGTTTGTTAATCAATGTTTACTTTATGAGAGCTCTGGGTAGTCTTTTCAGTCATCTAATCTTTGATATAATCTGATTGATATAACCCCTTGATCACCTCATTGCCTAGAAGAGTTTGTATATTATGTGATAGGTGTGCAGTAAATAATAATTATTTGTAACATACATTCTTTTTTTAAAATTTTTTTTATTTTTACAATTACAAAGATATACAATTAAAAAGTTTAATTTTTTAATATAAAACTTTTTAATATAAATTAAAAAGTTTATATTTGGGTTTTGGTCATACAGTGTTCCAGCACCCATCCCGCCACCAGTGCCCATCTCCCACCACCAACGTCCCCGGTTCCCTCCCCCTCCCCAGCCCTCCTCCATGGCAGGTTCTTTATTTCTTTCCCTTTCTCTCTCTCTTTCTCTTTTCCTTTCCCTCCAGACTATGGATTACAGAACATACATTAAAGGGTTGTCATGTGTATCTTTTTTTGCCTCTATTTAATGCTCAGTTCTAGGTTGGCATTAGTACCCTCGACAATTGCTAGCACATTGTTCCATTTTCTGTCTTACCTAGCCTCTGACTCCCACACGTTTGTGATAATTTCTACCTTTGACAAGACCTCCTGATGTATGTTTCACTTGACCTTGGATATTGTATCATAATATGTACATATATATTTATGTTATGCAGATAAATGCAGTCATTCTGTATCTGTCTCTCTCCTTCTGGCTAATTTCGCGCAACATAATCTTCTCCATGTCCATCCATTTATAGGCAAATTTTATCACTTCATTTTTTCTAACAGCTGCATAGTATTCCATTGTGTAGATGTACCAAAGCTTTTTTATCCAGTCATCGATTTTCAGGCACTCAATTTGGAGGAATGTCCATTTTGTTTTCCAAAAAGGCTGCACCAGCCGGCATTCCCACCAGCAATGGATGAGTGTCCCCTTTTCCCCACATCCACGCCAGCACTTGTTGTTCTTGCTCTTTTGAATATGTGCCAGTCTCTGTGGTGTAAAGTGGTATCTCATTGTTGTTTTGATTTGCATCTCTCTGATGATTAGTGATGATGAGCATTTTTTCATATGTTTTTTGGCCGTTTGAATTTCTTCCTTGCTGAAGTTTCTGTTCATTTCTTCTCCCCATTTTTTGATGGGGTTGTTTGTTTTCTTCTTGTAAAGTTCTACCAGTGCCTGATATATCCTGGATATTAACCCCTTATCAGATGGGTATTGGGTGAATATTCTTTCCCATTCTGTGGACTGTCTTTGTATCTTAGTCACTGTTTCTTTTGAGGTGCAGAAGCTTTTTAGTTTCATGTAGTCCCATATGTTTATCTTTTCTTCTAGTTGCTTTGTTAGTGATGTTTCACCTTTGAAAATGCCTTTAGCTTCAATGTCGTGGAGGGTTTTTCCTATATTTTCTTCAATGTACTTTATGGATTCAAGTCTGATGTTGAGATCTTTAATCCATTTTGATCTGATTTTTGTGCATGGTGTTAGACACAGGTCCAAATTCATTTTTTACATGTTGCTGCCCAGTTTTCCCGGCACCATTTGTTGAAGAGGCTTTCCTTACTCCATTTTAGACTCATTGCACCTTTATCAAAGATTAAATGATCATGTGTTTGAGGTTGGTTGGTGTCAGAATACTCAATTCTATTCCATAGGTCCACAGGTCTGTTTTTATTCCAATACCATGCTGTTTTAATTACTACTGCCTTGTAGTACAGTTTGAAGTTGGGAAAGGTGATGCCTCCCATCTTCTTTTTCCCGAGAATTGCTTTAGTTATCCTTGGGGGTTTATTGTTCCACACAAATTTTAGGAGTGTTTGGTCAATTTCTTTGAAGAATGTCATGGGTATCCTTATAGGGACTGCATTGAATCTGTACAGAGCTCTAGGGAGTATTACCATTTTGACAATGTTGATTCTCCCCATCCATGAGCAGGGAATATGTTTCCATTTCCTTGTGTCCTCTTTTTATCTCTTGGAGCAATGTCTTGTAGTCTTGTGGTTTTCTTTGTACAGGTCCTTTACACACTTGGGTAGGTTGATGCCTAGGTATTTGATTTTCTGTGGCACAATTGTGAATGGAATTGTTGTCCTTAATATCCCTTTCTTCTCTTTCGTTATTTGTATATAGGAAAGCCACCAACTTTTGGGTGTTGATTTTGTATCCTGCCACTCTACTATATGCGTCTATTGTTTCTAGGAGTTTTTGGGTAGAGAGTTTAGGGTTCTCTAGGTATAATATCATGTCATCTGCAAATAATGATAGCTTGACTTCTTCCTTGCCTATCTGGATGCCCTTGATGTCCTTTTCTTCTCTGATTGCTATGGCAAGTACTTCCAGTACTATATTGAATAAAAGAGGTGAGAGGGGGCAACCTTGTCTTGTCCCTGATCTCAGGGGGAAGGCTTTCAACTTTTCCCCCATTTAGAATGATGCTCGCTGTGGGCTTTTGGTAGATGGCTGTAATTATCTTGAGGAAAGTCCCTTCAATTCCCATTTTCTGGAGGGTTTTAATCATGAACGGGTGCTGGATCTTGTCAAATGCTTTCTCTGCGTCTATTGAAAGGATCATATGGTTTTTATTTTTTCTCTTATTGATATGATGTATTATGTTGATTGACTTGCGAATGTTGAACCATCCTTGCATACCCGGATGAATCCTCCTTGGTCATGATGTATAATCTTCTTGATGAGTCTTTGGATTCTGTTTGCTAGTATTTTGTTGAAGATCTTAGCATACGTGTTCATCAGGGATATTGGTCTGTCGTTTTCTTTCTTTGTGTTGTCTCTCCCTGCTTTGGGTATCAGGGTGATATGTGCCTCATAGAAGCTGTTTGGGAGTGTTTCTGTTTCTTCTATTTCCTGGAAGAGCTTGAACAGGACAGGCAGTAGGTCCTCCTTAAAGGTTTGGTAGAGTTCACTAGGGAATCCGTCTGGATCTGGGCTTTTGTGTAACATACATTCTAATACAGGTATACTTTTGGTGGCATTGTTTAAGGTCCCTGTCACTAAGAAGTAAATTTTGCCCATAAATCAAAACAATGAATTGCAATATACTATAAAATTGTACTTTGTGCATTTTTCACTTTCTGTGGCACATTGCTACATATAGTGTACACAAGTACATATATATGTAAATGCCTCCTATATAGGAAAATAATCATGGAGATATGTATATTGTATCTCCTGTTACTCAAGGAACTTTCAGGATTTTGTAAGTACTCAATTTTACTTGTTACCTTTGGAGCCTGATACTCATGTGAATGGTACTGTCCTATAATTCTAAATGCAATGCAAAGACTCAAGAATTAAAAATGAATTTCCTACAATTCTGTTTACATATATGTAATGATCAGTCTACAATGGAAGAATATATTGAAATGGATTTTTATTGGAGATAAAGCAATCTTATTTATTTTTTAGTGTTGGATAATAGCTATTTTTTTATTAATTTTTATTGATTGAAATTCGGTGGTTTTCAGCACTGTTAATAAAGGCTTCTCATGCACATAATTCTCATGCACCCTTCAAAGTGTGTGTTTTGAAGGGAGGTTTTGAAGGGAGGTTTACACATCCCTTTCCCATGGACCCCAATGCTTTTCCCCTCTAAATCCACCTCTCTGTCACTAGCTCAATTTTGGGGATCAGTTCTCCCATTATTTCACTTTTGATCCTTTGTTTCTACTTACTGTGTATCTT